>VUJU01001329.1:18709-44422 GCA_009835225.1 Aphis craccivora | reverse complement strand
ATAACTAAGGATTAAAAATACAACACTAAGTTTTCCATAAGTTTTTCTTCGAGTAGCTATAGAGAAAACTCGTAGCATCATTATAGGAAAAATTTTAAGTGCATTTGAATTTTAAATTTTTAGGAAACAGCGTAACAAAACGATTTATCCTATAACGATTTTAAATATTTGTTATTATTCAAAAAGTATAAGTCTTAGATACTTGAGTAGGTTACTAGTAGGTATTTTATTTAGATTGGCGTTTTCTTTACGTGATTTAGTTTTAAAAATATTTTGACTTTTTTTGAGCTATTTATAGACAACTGAAATTTTCAATTTTTCTGAAAAAAATATTTTAGAAGAGTCGATAAAATTTTTTTGGCCTAATCAAAATACTTGAAAATTTAATACAAAGTTCCTCATAAGTTATTCTTATAGTGATTAAAAAATTATAAGAATACATACTACATAGTCACAATTTTTTTTTATTAGCATTTGAATTTCAAATATTGACAACAATTCGTCAAAATTATGAATATTTGCAAATTATTTTGTAGTTATAGTTCATAAAAAATTTTGTATAAGTAGCTAAGAGTTGAAAATTTAATACAAGATTTTTCATAAGTTTAGCTTACTTTAATTATAAAAGAACTTAAATTTTGGTGTATTCAGGCTCATTGGATTCAAATTTAACACTCCTATAATATATAATAATGATCCATACGGTACCTAATGTACAGCAGAGCGGTACCCACTTACCCACTTTTTTATAATTGCCAATAGGTATACAGTAACATAAATTGTTTTGAGAGTTTTTACTGATCAGGGAGTTAGTATGGACTCCATAAATTTGCTATTGGCTAACTGTCAAACTATCAATTTTCAATTAAATTAGTTTCCAAACAATTTATAGGTATATTTTTATACATTAAAATATGTACCTATTTTATTTAACTGGCTAAACTAACAATTTCAGTTAAAATATGTTTTAATGTTAATAGTTAATTTTACTAAGCTAATATTCAAAATATTTTAGTCTATATTTTTTTTTATTATACTATATAGTGGTTATATACATAGGTTTTTAGATTTAGATTTTCAACTAATATTCATAATACAGTTTTTGAAAAAAAAAACGAGAGTTAATTATATGTTAATAAAATATAAATTAATTGTTATATAAAAGTTGCATAATATGAGTAAAATATTTTTTTTTTACATACAAAAATCGACTGGATAATAGGTATTTATTATATGAACATTTTTTTTTTTTTTAATGAAAAGTTTTATTGCCTTGAATTTCAATTGTTATCATCTAGATATTTAAAACTGTTTTGTATCGAGTACATTCAAAACTAAAATATTCAGTTGAATATTATCGAGTTAGGTTGATTTTTACCGAGAATTTTAATATACTATATAATATGAACACATTAAAAGGCACTGTATTAAAACTTATGACAGTTAAACGTTATTCGTATTTTAATGGCGTATATGATTACTGTTAGGAGTATCTTCAAAATTCTAATTTTGATAGTGGCGTTAAATGGAATTGAGTTGAGTTGAAATTGTGTTCAGTTAGTACTTCAATATTTCCTATTGTCATCAAACATAACAGCCATTTTGCCTTTGGGCCATAGTTGCATTTTCATTGTTATTACTACCTACGGCATTATTACTATAAATTCCATTTATCTCAGGACACCTCATTAACACCATCCTGACCCAATTATTAATGTGTCTTGTAATAATTCTATATCTAGCTGGATTTGTTTTATCTCAACACGAATTTCTTTTTCCTTTTCTTATTATTATTATCGTGTATAGTATATGACTTATTGTAATAATTTATTATTTTCGTTGCGGGTCATTTCAGTCATGCTCATTTTTCCTTGTAAACTATTGTCTATTTTGAAGAATTGACATTATCTAAGAATTTATTTTCTTTGTTCGATAATATGATAAATTCTTTAAAATGCCTTATCAGTGTCAATAAAAATGTATACAAAAATATATTTAATACGACTATTCTTTCTTTTATTTTTTACGACAATGGAATAATAATATTGACATTTTTATCCTAATATTTTATTTCATGGACTGCCTTTTGTTAACTTTTACTCCAAAGATTATACTAATTAAAACACAAATTTTAATTTTAAAAAAAATGATTTTTAAATCTATAATATTTGTTAATTTATTACATTAAACAAAATTTCTGCAGACATTGAATTTTTCATTAAATATATTTTTACTCTAAAAAAATACTTTGTAAATACCAAATATTTTTTTTAAACATGTATTGACAATATTGAACATTGAAACAGTGAATATTTTAATATTTGTAGTATATTTATTATTTGATTTAATTTAAAGAATATTATTATCCGTTAAAAATTAAATTGTAAAATTCATTACGTGACAGTTGAACATTAAAATGTAAATGTCACTTTTCAAAATACAACATTTTCTTCGACTTCATATATCTATAATATTACGTGTGATACATTTGAAGACTATTATGTTTTCCACTCTACCGTGGAAAACTTATTGTAATTGAATTTTTCACTCAACTTTAAAAATTCATCATTTCCTGAATATGTAAGTATTTTTATTTAGCGTAAAATGTTATTATTCAATTTTATGGTTATTCATTTAAATATATTTTAAAATTTAAATTGCTAAATTTACTATCTATTACATATTTTAATTCAGTTCAGTAAATACATTTTTTATTAATTATACTTATACACATTCTTTAGTAGTTATGCATACAAAAAAATAAAGTTATAAATGCGATGATTGAAAAATCGTAGTTCTTTAATAAATTGGCTATAATTTACAATAATAAAATAATTTATTAGTAGATCACTTTTTATAAAAAAATATGAAAAAACTTACTTTACGTGACCATGTAATTGTTGGTGGTGGGTTTCCTGTTGAATTGCATTGAAGAGTCACATCTGACCCTTTTTTTGCGCTCACTTTTCCATTTGATGTTATACCAATGATCCTGGGTGGAACTAAAAAAAAAAAAAAATAATAATAAATAAAATAAATATACTGATTAGATTTACAATGTAGATACTAAAAAGGTTTGGAAAAAATTATTTGTACTGGATGTTCTTTTTATTCTTGTTCACATATTTTTTAAGATTTTTCAAAATACATTATCAAATACATTTAATTTGAAGTATAAATAATACATTTTAATATTTCTAATGACATCAATTATTGTAGATTTTATATATTTTGATGAAATTAAATTTCGTATTAAATTTATCTTTAAAATATACTAATGCTCTAATTTTATTTAGATTAAATCATTAAAATTATTGAATAATAAAAAATAAAAATAAATACAATCCATCATAGTTTCTCATAAAAATTTTCAAATAATCTATGACTACCAGTCCATATCCACACAATGTGAGTTATTTTTCATTTATACAATATATTTTTATGCAGCTCATTCATAGAAAATTGCATCACCTATCCTTTTAACTTAACAAGGTTAGGTTAAAGAGATAGAATATTAAACAATTTATCTAACACATTGAATAGTTATGAATGTTATTAATTAAAAATAAATAATATTCTTAATATTATAATATTGCTTTTAATACGCTGAATTTATAACAATATTAAAAAGTCACATTTTATATATTATATAAAAGATAAAATTTATTTTATTGTTCATATATTTCCCGTGTTATACCATCTGTAAAAAGCAAAAAAAAAAAAAAAATAATAATATTTTTTCAATATTATATTTAAAAATAAAAATAATGATGGTGAAATATAGATAGATTTTGAAAGTAACCGTATTCCAATAAAAAAATGTTATATTTTCAACAAAATAATAAATGATTAAATTTAGGTAAATTAAATTTGTTTTATGTTAGATAAACGTGAAATACTATTTATTCAATCATTATTTATTCATACAAAAGCTTTTTTTATAGCGTATAAATACATTTTTTTTTAAATGTATTTGTTATAGATTTTGTAATTATTTTTTTTTTTAGAATTCTATATCTAAATATTAGTTTTAAAATATTTTTCCCATAGAATAGAAAAAAATCAAGCATTGAAGGGGTAATATAGTTAATATAGTTCATAATATATGCGTTATGAGATGAACAGTGAATTAATTTTTATATTTTTTAGACTTGGTATTCAGTATTAAAATAATTATTTTAATGTCATAATATTAAATAAGATTTATTCTTTGATAATTATTTCTTTCTTAATCGTAATGTCAAGCCAAGGCAATCTTAATAGATAATCTTAAAACTATTTATGTTGTGTACGCACATTGTACAAAATAAATTTAATCATATTTATTTTCCAGGAAAGGTAATGATTTTAATGACGTTCTAATGTTTAGTACCAAGTTCAATCTTTAATGTCTTACATTTTGAGCCATTATATTAATAACACGTAAATGAAGATGTATATTATATCCACTACAGAGGCGCAATGAAAACATACTTAGTTTGTATAGTGAGCCTTGAATAGTTTATTGTACATATTTTTTTCAGCTCATGTCTACAGTTCTTGTAAAGATGCTACATTTACAAACATTCACTGTGATTATATATAGGTACTTAAATACGATGTATCATTGCTCATGAAACCCAACCCACAAATGAATTTAAATTTGTATTAAAAGCATAAAGTATACGCATTTAGTGTACGTATTTATACGCATTAATCATTTTCAAATAATATAGATATGAATCACTAATGCCTAATAGCTAAACAACAATAAAAAGAATATTCTATTTTATATTTATCTATGATTAAATAATATAATATTTATTTCATAAAACATATATAATGTATAGACTTTTCAAAGATATTGCAGTATTTACGATAATAGAATCGTCTTGTATTTCTAATATACAGTTTGGAGAAACAATGTTTACATGAAAATATATCTCATTTTCGTTGTTCTGTTTTTATAATTTCTATAGCTTACTTTTAAATTTATTCATAATAATTTAGTAGTTAAGGTGTCTCTAACATAATATAATATCATCGATTCGAGTAGAATAACAAGGTATTAACTTAATGAGTATAGTACATAATTTCTTCCTCGTGTATAGAAGATGTAATGTTATTGTACAACATGTTATATAATATGACATTATTGCATTATTTTTTTAATACAGCAAAATTAAATTTATATTTTAAATTAAAAAAGTTAAGCGTATATATTTAAAACTATAACCTCTGAATAAAACAATATTTTTGTAATAATTGAAGAGTACATAGGTAACTAAACATTTGCGATGCCCAAAGCTTAAGTTATTACTATACATTAAATAGTTAGAAATTTAAAATTATTTAAATTTCAATTGAGCATATAAATACATTATTTATTCTATATAAAATAGAATAGTTTGCAGCTTGCTATCATAGGCATCATAATGTTTTAATTCACATATAACTATATTAAGTCATTTAATAAGCTACAAATTCTTCTAAAATGTGTGTACTCCTAAGAATCATAATATTATTAAGATTTTATATAAATCGACCATTGACTTGAACGGTGTTTGCAGGAGTCGCTGGTTCTCAAATTGTGGTCAAACAATGTTCATAGTAAAAAAAAAAAAAAAAATCTAGTAGATGTGGAACTAGTAGTTTATTCGAAATCGAATACGATTTTATAGCCATGAAGATAATACGTTTTGGCAAATTAAACTTATACAAATACTTAGAACCAATCATAATTTGAATTTTGATTTTGAACTAAACTGACATTTATAGCTTAAAGTCCGAGGAAAAAGTTTATAATTAAAAAATGTTTAATACTTATTGAAAAATGCAGTCTTTATATTACAATAAGTACAGTATTCAATGGATACTTTTAAATATAAATTAATTCAAATTAACTATGATACCTTAAAATTAAAAAAAAATACGTAGAATTTTTGTATATTTTAATAAAATGGTTGTTTTATGTTTTGTCAACGGTTATTTGCATATAATGAAAACGAAAAAGTGATTACTGGTTATACATAACTAAGTCAATTTTATATTAATAACAATAATATCAATAATAAATCTTTAGAAACTAATTTTTAACTATTTTTGTTGATAATTAATAATAAAAAAAATATTTGAATTTATAAAAGTTCTAACTATAAAGTACTTAGAAATTTTAAGTATTATCTGTAGTTTATACATTATACTATAACGGCCATCATTATCAACTGTTTGACTACTGTAATATAACTTGAACGAAAGGTGATAGAGTGATTGTATCGTATTAGTATAGAATTTGGTCTTAGTACCTACTAGAATTGTATCGTAATATGATGATTTGTATAGTTTATAAAGTACCTTATGATAATCGCATTATAGAACATTGTTTTCTGCATAATATAGATATTTTGAGTTCAGTAATATTTTCGTGAGAAAATAATTTTGCGGTTTAAATCGTGTAGATGCGCCGCAATCGTTATTGTCACTTCAGTAGAGACAATGTGTTTTAGGTGAATCGATTTCGAATGCGTCAAACAAGGGATGGCATTGGTATTCGTCCAAATCACTATATAAGAGCGACCGCTGAGTCATAATGTGTGACGAAGACGCGGCGTATATGAGTGTTTGGGGAACAATGAAAACCAAGATATTGGGCAAACGTACTTATTTTCTAGTTTGTTTCGTTTATTGTTGTGTTATTATTTTCGAGAAAATTCGTTAATTTAATATTGTGAAAATATTTTATATTTTTCATTGAGACAATTAGTACTAACAACAACAACAGAACAACAACAGCAACAATGATAATAACAATAATAACAATAATAATATGCATAAACGGTCGTAGCTTCCACAACTCGTTCATTAATAAAGACTATTGAAACTTTTATTTTGCACCCGAGTTATAATATAAACATTTATGAAGCAATTACGTGTTTATTTACTTTGTTTTAAATAATCAATATTTCGTTTCAAGTGGCTAATTGTACGTAGTACATGGGTTTTTTTTTAAATTACAATTTATATTAATTGTATTAGTTACATGTGTGTACTTATATATTAAATAAATGTATTGTTATAATTAAACTATTACTCAGTATTCTATATTTCAACAAATATTGCACTAAGATCATAATAATATGTTTATTTTTAAATTAAAGAATTTTAATGGTAATTGATATAATAATAAATAGGCACCTAATTGTCTAATATTATATTTTATCCTATTGAGAGGTAATAATAAAATATGTTGTACTAGAGTTATACAAATGTGACGTATTGTAAATGTTTAGAATTATTTAAAAAGAGTATCAATATAATATTATTATTACAGTTTTATAAACGACAGGTTTTTTGAAAATTAAAATAATCCATTATCAGTAGAGCTTGTGGTTGGTTGACAATAGTGTAACATAATAATAATAATAATAATAATTCAATTTTTAGCAAATACGACTCTCGACTCTTGTGTTGAAGTATCTCAACCCCGCTCTTTCGTTGTTATTATTGTGGTTGTTGTTCAAGTGAACAATCCACCTTTACGAGTTCCTCTATATGACAAGAATTGTCAGAGAACTCACGTGTATCGGTGGGGGGGGAGGTTTCGATATTAAAACCGGTGACCTCGACCGGAAATAAATTATAAGGGTGGACGCGGGTGCAACAATAACGAGAAATACCAAAAACCCATAACTGTCGATAGATGTAGTAGTCAGTTGCAGTAGTGTTGTGTATAGCGGAAACTGAGGGGGATATAAAGGCCAACGAGAGAAAAAAAAATGATATAATATGATGGTGGAGATACTAAGATGTAAGGTGGACGGAGAGAATAGAAAAAATAAGGGATAATATGAATAGGTACAACACACACACACACACACACACACACGCACACCATTATATATAAATGTACCTATGTATAAAACATAAATGTGCATATATACATACATATTTGTTGCGCTTCTATTACTACGTGTGTACTGTTGTGTACGAGGCTCAGACATAGGAAACGAATAAATCAATTATGCACACACGAATGAACCGTGTTAGAGGCTATAAAACAACAACTGGCCGTTATAAATTCGTATATATATAAACATACACAAAAATAATGAAAAAAAATATGAAAGTTTCGACCATTGGATGTTGATATAAAAGAAACTTTTAGAGTAGTACCTATGCGTATACACATATTATATAGGTATCTAAATTGATCTCAATACCCATATATAAATGTTAGGTATAACCGTTGTATTTGGGCGATGCGAGGAAACCCAATACTTTTCCATTGTGATAATTAAGAGAAATGTGTTGTAACAATGCAATTTTAGTATTAAAATTTTATAATCATTAAGTAAAATATTAAAGTAGTCAATAATTAAAAATTTAATATGAGAAGAATATAGATATTATAATATGCGAATATGCGATACACGTATATTATAAATATATGGTTCTGGCTTTTGAAAACACTTGGTGCTTCTTTTACGCTGTAAAAATATTTTTGGTTGAGATTGATATGAAAAGTGTCAGAGAATATCGATGCTATTACAAAGGAATCAGAAAAATATACCATAAGAATTACAAAACAAACTAAAAATACGATAGGATACACTTTAAGTAAAACTTTCCAACGTCAATTCAATGAATTTAGAACGAAACTTTGATAATTTTCTAAAAAATGTGTTCATGTGTTATTTTATATTGTATTATTGTTAAAGTATTTTTAGACTTGATCAGGCTTTAAATTTAAAGAATGATTTTAAGTTCCATCTTGCTTTATTTTCCACTACAGTGGACTTATTTATTGAAGATTTTTATAAATATAAAATGCCGTTCTAAATAAATATAGGTTATAGGTTAGTACTCATTCTCAATAGCAAATAATTTAATACATATATGGACATTACAACTGGTAACTGATAATTTTTTTTTTACTATGATTTATATTCAGTTTTATCGTGTGTTTCAGTCATAATAAATAGTTTTCCCAACTAATTTATTTTTTCTGTTAATGTTATGTTTGAAAATTGTTTCAAAAAACGAACCCATACAATTATACACTACTATAAGAGTGTTTGAAAATAATCTAACCAGAAACAGGAATAAGTTATAACCTGCATTTTTCACAACTTAATTTTTTTTTACTAAAATAACAAAAAATAAGTATAGTACAAATCTATTCAAATTTTAACAAAATTGCATATCAATCCGTAAAATAAGAAATTTTTCATTAATTATTGTCATTAAAATGTCATCTATGTCAAAAAAATTGAAATTATATTAGAAAGTTTTACTCATGTTAAGTTTATAGCTTTTAAAAATTATCAAAAATACATTTTTTTTTTTTTAATAACCTTTTCTTAGTTATTTGAAATTTCCAAATGGACGAAATTGGTTTCTTAAATGAAAAATAACTAAAATAAAAGAAATATAATATTTTTTCTATTACAATTTTTGAATTGTTTATGTTATTATGTTATTGTATTATAGTATATTAAATATATTTAACTAAAAAGACCTAATTTTTGTCATGCATGTTTTATTTTTTGTTTATTTAGATTTACTTAAAGGTATGAATTTCACATAGCTTTGAACTTATTTATATCGTTTTAAATACTTTAAATTGACTTAAAAGGATATAAAATTAATATAGGAATAATATTATAATATTTTAATAATTAATAAAATAATTTGTGCTATGTTTTTGTCAAAAATTAGAGATCAACATACTACGGATTACTAATTGAAAAACAAATTGCTTTTAGTAGTATAAATAAAACATTCTGGTTTTGTTCAGAATCGTTATTCATGTAAAACGATTTATAAAATTTTATTTTAACACAGTATCTATTACATTGATATATGTTATAAGTTCAACGATGAGTTTCTCTCGAAACCAATAATTGAGAAGAGTGATATTTTTATATGTATAGTTTTCGATAAAAATGCTAGTATTTTGTTCACCATACTATTTAAAATCATATGTATTTGATCTTAATTATCTTATTCACATATCTTAGAAATACGATAATGTATAGTAATATGTAATCACATATTTGTTTAATATTTTTCGATTTTTTTTTTTTTTTTTATTGAAAAACAAAAGTAGTTTTTATTTTTTGTATGGAAGTAGACCTGAAATATAGTTCTTAAGAATTTAAACATATATTACGAGTATATAATTTATATGTTATAATTCAGTTAATTAATTGATTAAAAACTAAATGCATGTCACATAAATACTTCATAATACAGAAAAAATCTATTTTATGCACGAGTGTAACCGCATATTTTTGTTCACGATGACCCAATTTATCCGTCTTTTGTTAATTATTGTTTAATTTGCTATTAAACACGTTCCTATTCTATTTTTGCCAAACAATATAATAATGAGTAAAAAAGTAGGCTTCAAACAATAGGTAGAATAAAAGCCACATTTCTGTTACCGACAAAAAAAAAAAAAAAAAAAACAAAACAGAAAATAAAATGCTGTTAAAAATATTTAAAGTATAAATTAACGTCTAAATTTGTAAAAAAAAAAAGCGAAGTTTAAAATCTATACATTAAAATATTATCTAATAATGTATTAATAATGTACTTAAAGTCTTAAATATAAATATTATCATCCATCGGTTATAGGATTAAAGTATATTGATTACGGTAATTTATAAATATATTATGTTAAACTGTACTCTCTTTAGATTAAATACAAATATTTGGAGTAAGCGAACTCAAAGCCAACAAAATTTAAAAACCTTTTTAAATAAACATTTCTTTAATTATAAATTAAAGTAAGTTTTTATTTTAATTTATGATATCTTGAAGCAGCTTTAAAATATAACTGTATGAATATTTTACGCATTGTATTGTTTAAAATTAATACTACGTAATATTTTAATTAAAATATTAATACAAATAAAAAAAGAATAAATTCAAAAAAAATTAATCCAGGTAAGATTATATATTAAGAGCTCGACAAATTTCCACTCAAAGTATTTTAAGTCGAATCGCAAGAATCTAGATTTTCCCATCTTCAGGTAACTGAATAATTGTGCTATAATTTAAATTTTTACTACTCTTGTGAAAGAGCACAGTTTTTTTACATTTGGAACAGACATTAGTTTAACATATAAATTGTCAAATATTAATATTAAAATAAAGCGGACGTAGTAGTTATTTTGGATAAAAAACGAAGACGACTATAAAAAATGTAATTATGATAACGATTCGTAATATTTTATTTTTGAGATATTGTAATAAATTTATTCAAAGTTTTCGTATATTTTTACGTTTCATTTTTATTTATATGGATTATATACTTTTGATATAATTCAATTTATAATTAATAATATTTGCTTTTTAAATATTGTTAAGGAATAAAATATGTTAATAAAATGAATAAAATGTAGCTTTAATACACACAGTATTTAAATATTTACATATTATTTTATAATCTATATTTTATGTATATAAATAATGTTTGTTTATGAGTCTTTTATAGAGTCGAAAATTACTTGACTGTTTTCAATAAAAGTTATATTATTAGATTTCTTGAAACGCTGAACATTTATTACTTGTTTTTTTAAACTCTATAAGAGTGGATCATATTTTTATTTAGTTTCGGCTCATAATCAAATATTTTTTGTTTATTTAAATTGTCGCCATTGGTTACTGATTATATTATTATTACGATTGGTAAAAATAAAATGTTCATAAATATATTTAAAAAAATAAATAGAAATGTTAAAATCATAAACGTATGAATGCAATATTACAATGATTACTTTTATGATTAATAATCATGATTTGCTTTCTTATTAGTTCTGGACATAGTTTTGATGCAAATACATAAATACGAGTACCAGTCTTAACGATTACGTTTGATTTTAAATACTGGTCGAATTTGTTTTCAGTTTTTTTGTATTTTTATCAAAAATATCTACGGGAAAAATAAGTGGGAAATCATAAAATTAACATGTTAATTGTGTTTAAATTATACGTTTCAACTGAAGCAAAATGGAAAAAGTTAGAAAGATAGATGAATTTTTATCCAGTAAAATCGGTTATAAGCTAGAATCATATAAAATTATGTATGTGGTTGAAATTGTAAAATGTCGAAATAAATAGGTACAATAGGTACATCAATATTTAATCTAAACAAAATATTGTCAAAATCGAGTAAATGATATTTTTTGTTTTTGTTTCCCATTCAAGCGTTTTAGATTTGATAGTAAAACTTTGAAAACAAGTTCACACTCAGCAGAAAGTTATTCCGGAAGATAGTTAGTTGTATACTCGATTATCACACCTTCCCCTCCACTAATCTACGGATTTTGATAGTTTCAAAAGTAATTTTGTCCAAAGAAATACGTCAACACGGAAATGACAGCCAAATATTGAATAATACATATAACATTCTACTTGACCGTATCGACTATAGAACAAATACAAAATATATACAGTATATTGATAAGCATATACGAACTAGGAAATCGGAATATAATAAATGCATTTCAAACCAAATGGTCACTACTTGTCTACATAATGTACAACAATATATTAGATGCGGTATATTTTCCATCGTTTTGCAGATTATTATCAATAAATATATACACTGATTACATTTATCATTATAGTTACTTACAATACTAGTTTCATTGTATCAAAAGAAAAATATACTCAAACGAATCGTGTAAGTGTGTACAGCATAAGAGGATTTCGCACTCTTAAGGGATGTTGAAAAACTGGACAAAAGAACAGATTCGCTAAGGGTGAAAGGGTGGTTGAGCGTAAAAAGTGTTCGGCATATTATACATCCTTTCACCTTCATTATAAATTATCTACACACGATCACATAAACAGTACAGCCTACGTATTTTCAAACTAACAAGGACAATACTAAGGACTAATAACTATGCACGCACATAATCACTAATTGAAAGTATATCATGATTCACGGTGTTCGGTTTTATAGTTAAGTTTACTGTTTTTGTTTTGTTTGAAAATTATTTTCTAGAATTTCAATTTTCAAAAGAATTTTCAATATCACAATTTTATCGAAATAAAACATATTTAAATAAATTTTAAAAGAATATACACTATACAGGTATGTTCTTTTGTTTTAACTTTTAATTTTATACAGTCCAATTACACGAACTATTTTTAATTGTATTCTTAATTGTATTTTTTGAAAAAAAAAATTTGTTTCAATATTTCATCTCTGTAGACTGTTTAGAAAATATTTATCTATTGAGTCATGAATTGTTATACGAATTAAAGCAGTGCCCTTTAACAGTGATTTTCTATAATTAATATTTAAAGCAATCTTAATGCTATTTCCATATAGGTTGCAGTAGTTTTAGCTCGTTGTAAATCGTATTTATATTTTAAAACTGTAATAAAAACTCGTTATTGTAAAATTATTGTTTTATCAGATAATTGTTTCCTATGCTTGTTTATGAAAACGATTAAATTATACATACATTCATCGTTCTAAAATATTACGGTAACATGCGCCACATTGTACCATGTTTTACAAATGGACTTTAATCTATGTAAATGGAACGTATAACCAAAATGTTTCTGGCCGCAATGGCCATCATTCAATTCACCACGAATATCAGGTTTCTGTAAATTCGTTGAATTATACCTCATTTCTACTTCCAATGTATTGTTTTCTGCTTCATAAATTCTATGCTATTTATTTCTGTAATATTTTTTTTACCCCACTGGAAAAAAAAACAATACCTATACCATCCAACAGATGTTGACTACACTATTCTATTGTAGTCTAAGATTTATTATAAAACACCCAAAACGTGACATGATTTACTTAGATGTTTCTTTTGTGACATTTTCGAAAGCTTAATGTCAATACTACACTATGTACGGATATTATTTACCATTGAACGTCAATTCTTTATTTTTGGTTTATTATTTTATCAAATTTAACAGTGTTTTCTTTAGAAAATAAATATCAATTTTGGACACTTATACAATTCTGTTACAACCATCAATATGAAAAGTAAAAATGTAATTATTATTCGATAACGAACTATTGAATCATTATTCAAATTGAAACATTATTTCCGCTTAATTTTCGGAGACTAAGAAAGTTATATGGAGAAAAAAAATTACAATCATTAGTATGCACGTTATTATAATTATTTAAAACTGTAATTGTTACAATTTATTTTTAGATTTTATGCTTTTATATTTTTTATTGCAGACCCTTTAAATTTAGTAAGCAAGACACTACCTGCAGTAAAAAATATACTAAATGAAATAATAACATCAAAAGTTAAATGGTTTTATAATTCTTTATTAAAATTAATTATTTCTTAATAAAAAAATAAAAACGCATACATTTTTATTTTAGAACTTATCATAACCAGAAAGCCGTGTTCTAAATACCTATTTCATAGAATTGACAAAAATAAATTAACAAATTATGTAATTATGTAAAGCACTTAAAACTTAATAAGGGTTATTATTATTTTTTTAAACGAAATGTACATAGAATAAAGAAATACAATTGTATAGTAAAAACCAAGAAAAATAAATAATGCTTTTGTTTAATCGACCATTTACATAAAAATTAATAATAATTAAGTATTTCTTATAGTATTATTGTTAATGATGTACTTGATAATAGAAAAAATATTATAATATTTTATTTAGGAAAAGCTTAAAGAGTTTAATAAGTACTGTTGTTTGTCGTGTATAATACAATTGTAACAAACATGGGCACCGATTAATATTAATATTAATAATTGCAAACTCTTCAATACAATGATTCTCCTACTCTTACACAGTGGCGTTGGTGTGACTAGTAGTTTGATTTTTTTGGTAAATACCTGTTAAGTGATTAGTGATGAGGAACAGTAAGTTATGAAATAAATTGTTTATATTCATTAAAAAAAAAAAAAAAATACGATCACACGGCATGGTAGGTAGGCAAATCCGGTACACCCCGGTTGTGGATATTGTATTTTTTATTAATGTTATCCACATTGCACAATACACACTCTTACGGTGTACTGTATTCGCCAGTGCGGTGTTTGAGTCCAAACAACTAACCATTATAATAAATATCCGTGCAATCTAACTTAAGTTACATCTACGTTCACGCGTGTAAAAATGTGTTTTTGAACAGAGAAAAAAATATTACATACATTAATAAGTTTTAAAAAAATATCACATTAATATCGCAGTTAATTAATGGTCAATGATAGTATCATAATCTATAAAAAATATTGACTCATGATTGCGCAGTTTTAATTAAAAACTGTTCTTTTTCGCATCGCATAATTGATTAATTTATTTTAACTATTTACTTCTCATTCAGTAATAAATGTCGCGTTATATTTTTTTCCACAACACAACACAAAAAAAAAAAAAAACTAAATTTTTCAATCCGATAAATTAAATCATGAATATTATTGGGTTATTAATTGATTCCAAACGTGAAAGATAATAATATTATAATGTTTAAACAAAAACTTTAAAATGTATTCAATTTATCCGAGAAAAATAATTGAATTACTATTGTGACAGTAAATTTATCTTATTCGAAAAACTTTTTTACGTTTACTGACAAAAATTGTTCACTATATTATGTAGGTACGTTTTTAATTAGTTTTATTGGTTTAAGATTGTGTTCATCATTATTCATCATACTACAAGTAAACGAAGGCAATAAGAAAATGTTTTTACTTACTGAGTATTTGCAGTGTGTGTTTTAATTCTACTGGTTCGAGTGTGCCAATCTGACATATGTAATTGCCAGCGTCGTTGACTTGAACATTTCGAATCTCCAAGTTGTATCCTTCGACGATTCGGATACGTTCTTCTGGGGTCACCTTAGTGGTACCAGCTGTCAAAATTGCTATTCCTTTTTTCCAAGCCAACACAAAGTTCTCTGAAAAATATAAATTAGTAATTAATTATAATTTGCTTCAAGTTATACAAATATTATGTTCTAATACTAATTTATAATACACAGTATACAATGAATAATATTCATTAGATTAATATTGTTATGATAATATTTCGAATTATATGTGTCATGTTCAAAAAAAGAAAATTTTAAGATAACTTTAAAACAATAAAATTTAAAACTATCAATATTACGTTGGTTTTTTTTTTTTATTTGTAGAATTTTTAAAAAAACCCATAATATAGTTCCTTTGAGTTATTTTTGTGACAATTTTTCTAAATTAAATGTATTCTAGTTCAATTCGTAGTGTTCTTGGTGAACTGCAATGATAATATACTTTGTAATTCATCATATTAATCAGTATCGTGAGTCACAATTTAAATTATGTTAAAATAAGCAAAATATGTTTAATGGTAACGAGTTAAGTATATATTTGTAAATATATGTCCTGGGCTCTGGCTTAATATAATACACCACTTAATAATATTTAATTTTAATTTAAAGTCTTAAAATATTATTAAAAAGTTTCTAAAAAAGTCTCAACGACGGGCAACGTGTATTAAATAACACAATGCACATATTCGCAGAAAATAAAAGTACTTAATATAATATGATGTACCAAAAGTGATGTATATAATATTACACCTACGGAAAAATAATTATTATATATCCATGTCCAATTACTATTTAGACATACTCTACACGAGTGGTCTCGGAAAATAAAGCTATGAGCTTGTTGTCCATAGGTATTTTATTAAAATATCAATGTTGAAGTATAATTAATAAAAAAAATCGTAGGTATTACTATAATAATATGTAGAGCGGTACAATATTATATTGTAGAATTTCAAATGTATGGTATACTATGTTTATAATAAGTGATATTTTAATACAAAATGTCAACCATCAAAATAGTTATATCTAGATCACCGTATAACTACAAATTATCCAAGGGCCCATAATAGAGTACATTAACATTTCTAAACCCTATTCAATACAGTCGAGTTTAAATGAATGAAAACGCGAAATGTTCATTTCGCTGCTGTAAATTAAACTAACCAATCCAAAGAACGGCAAAGTTATGCAACCCATTACGATTCCATTATAATATAACTATTTATATTTAGACATTTTAATAATTAACAGTTAACCACTCAATGTCCAACGTAAATGTCTCAATGTAAGCTTATCGCATTGCATATTGTAAATATATAAAAATAATAATCTTATGTAATTGATTATTCGAAATCAAACTGTAGCTGCGGTTAATTGATTTCAACAAGAGCGGGTAGGTATCGATTTATAAGCAACTATCAACGGCCATTCGTCAGCTTTTATGATATTTTATAAAAAAAATAAATTTAAAAAATATCTATCAAATGATTTGATTTTTGTTTAAAACGGAAATATATTAGATAAGTAACTACAAAATATACGGTTCTTGGCAAATAATTTCAATAAATGACACGTGTGTTAACATAGGATGTTAAGCCCTAAATCAATAATGTTTTAGAGTACCTACATTACAGTAATCCTCACGTCAACCATATTTTATTAAAGGAGTTGTAGGTTGTATACAGATTTTGTTGCTGTCATTAAAATTCAATACTATTCATGGTCATTTTTGAAAATAGCAAATTGTGACGCAAAGATTAACCTATGCCATCTAGGCCTAATCTTATACAATTACAAAGATGTATAGAATGATGTTTATAAAAATTGCCCCTGTCAGGCTGATTAATTGCTTTTTGTCCGATGTTTCGAAATGGAGAAACTCGACAGTCCAGAATAATGAAGCATTCTGCTGAAAACGAGAATTACAAATAAAACAACCTCCTTCATTGTACTACATGGTTTTTGAAATGAGAGCAAGTCTATGTTTCGGTGGTTTTCACGTACAACTAATTTTAAAGCGAAGATTCAAAACTAAAATGCAGTATCAGTTAATAAACAGAAAATAAAGTAAAATAGTTTAAACAATTTTTTTTCTTCTTTTCTAAAATAATTATAATGTGTGCTACTTTTCCCAATATTATAATTATAATTTTTAAAATGTACACAATAAATTATTTATTTTAATTATAGAACTATAATAGTACTCATTAAAATAATAGCGTGTTCACAACAAAAATAAAGTAAAATAAGAATTTAATGATTTTTAAATTTTAATTTAAAACATCGAAGTAATTAAAATGTTTAAATTTGTTCTGCATTAAAATCTTGAGTAGTAAATATTTTAATAATCAAAAATTAAAATATTGTATTGTTTAGTATTTCTAAGTAAGAACATAAATGATTATAATATATTATGAGTTTAAAAGTTAAAACACCCTCTGTTTTAATGACGCCTCTGATTAGAATTTTGTAGTAATTTAATCATAGAAACTATTATCATTGGTTATATATTTATTCTTTTTAAGTAAATTATCCAAATTATTAAATGAAAAAATATTATTATATATATATTTTTTTTTACAAAATTCAAGGAAATATAGTTTTTTTTAAACTTAATTTTAATAACACATAGGATAAATAATACATACCTATATTATTATATTATCCTTATACTCGTATATAAAATTGTAACAATTATAATATTAAATAATAAATATAGGTATATATTTGTAAAATTAATATTTTTATCGCTTAACTATAAAATATAAAAGTTCTACTTTTCATCTCTATAGTTTATTCGAAAAATTAATTTATAATAATTACAAAATCCATCATTAATTGAACTATTATTAATAATGAGCTTAAAACCAACACTTATAATTTATACACGGATAGGTAAGTCTTTAGGTTTTTTATAGTGAATAGCTTACACGAAAACGTACGTGTATACTTATTGAAAATGTTTTCAACCAACAGTAGGTATATTTTTGAAGATAGCGTCTATGTATTTAGGTCCATGAAAATAATACAACTGGAAAGTGCATTGATCTGTTCTAATTCTGACTAGAAAAAGAATAAAAACCGTTTTAATCTTATTGGACAATATACTTCAGTTACGGGACATTTGTTATACGATGGGATTGCAATTACGCACTATATGCAGTCAACTCTGTAAGTCTTGCATTGTTTCGGATATCTTAGATTACCGTTACTCGTGATCAATAAGTCGTAGCTCATAATATCGTCGCCATTCTTAAATTCATCGACCCCCACGATGCACACTAACACTTATACACTGTAATCACGTTGTTCTTTATGACCAACTTATTCATCTGGATTTCGTATGTATTTCAAAGGATACGGGCTACAAATACCTCTTGATCATGCATACAGAATTTCACTTATACCCGCCAATATATATTATATTCCTTAATTTGTCTTTGATGTACACTACAGCTATACTATTTTCTTTAAGAATACCAAAAAGTTTCTCTAGATATCTTAAAGTCATCTTTGAATTTTTTTAATAATACAAATAGGTAAATCAAAAAATGAAACATTTTTCAAATGTTGTGCTTATTGACCTTTATGAAAAACCAAATTAGAATTTATTATTGTTTAAATTAAGAATTCATATTTTCAGTAAGAATAGTGTATTGATTTTCAATTTATTGTATAATATAATATTATAGTATTTATCTATTACTTATATTATATTATCGAATAGTTTACCTATATGTTTTTTTTTTCATATAGTACTACTTAATGGTTTTTTTATTGTTCAAATAACGTTTGGTTTTGTGTATCTCCTTTTAAAATTTAATATATAAAATAATTGTTTTATAATATTACATTATGCGAACAAATCGAATTCAAAATGTATCTTACTTATTAGTAAAGTTATTACGTATGAAAGTAAAATCAATTTATCGCATAGAATATAAATGCATTTTAAATAATGACACGATTGCACATCCGGTCAGTGATCGACTGTATCTGTATTTTATATTTTTGTACTTTGTTACTTTTCCATTGATTTTATATTTAATCAATTAGTAATGTACTAATGTAAAGCTTATATTATAATATAAATTTCAGTTAATTCTATAGACACATTACGGAAATAGGTATTTTAAAAATGCTGAAGCATTGATATAATATTATTCTCATTATTTTGTAAGAATCACACGGTTTATAACGGAAATAAATTAGTTAGGTTAGTTAATTAATTATGAGGACGATATAGGCGTATTTTAATTTATATTTATTTTAGAACAAATATATGGGTTAAAAATATCATATTTATTCAAGAAGCTTATAATATATTATAGACGTGAAGTCTATTTTTTAGTTCATAACGAAGATTATTATTGTAATTTGTTCTTTGAAATAAATTAACTAGACATTTTAAACTCATGTAATGCCAAGTTCAATCATTAATCATTACAATTTTTGATATTTAAAATGTTGAAAGTACCTATATTTAAAAATTGGATTATCGAAACATAATAATATTGCATATACATCTAATGAATAAAAACAACAATGATAATGTTATTATTTTCTTTTATAGTATAAACATTTTAATTTAAATGTTATTCGATATAAAAATACTATACTATACTCTCTCTGTATAGTAAAATAAATGAAAAGGACTTTTATAAATACATTTTTTTTTTTAAACATGATATGTGTAATAAATATTGCTAGGAATCATTTTTCAGACATGATAATATTCAATTTCAAATTTAATTATGATAAAACATTTGCTGCCACTCGTATGGACCACTCAAAAAAATGCCACACCCCAAATAGTTAAATATACATACGTAAATATACATACGTGTAAGGAATGCCCGCTTTTTCACATTTTTAAATTCGATTATCTAAGTTGTCCCAATGAAAATAATTTTATTTTTCCATATATATAAATGTATATTTTAGGTACTATAAGTATATTTTATCTCAAATTACAGTGAAATTCGAACAAAGATCAACAAAATACAACTTGAGTTTTTAGGTATTTTAAACACTCGTGTAATATTGGATGTGAAAAATATTTCTAGGAATTTTTTTGTTTATACAGTTCTAATAAATTTTATATTGATATAGTGTGCTATGTAAAGTTAATGAAAAAAAAACTATTCCAAACATTTTTTTCTGGTAACATTTATAAGAATTTCTTAGTGTATACGAAACCAAATTAAAATTAAAATCCTACAAATTTATATGACATGTGTGGTATAAGTGGTAATATGAAACTATTATGCTTGTAATTAAATAGGGTTTCATCAATCAATTATTATTTATTAATTCTAATTTCTAAAAATAAAAAAAATACCTATTATTTACAGCGTTCAAATAATATCTGATTAAAATGTTTAATTAAAAGCTAAATCACCAAGAATCACTATATAGGTAATAATTGAAAATTAATAATTGTATATGAAAATAATGAATACCTACGAAATCGTAAAATATTGAAATTCAAAGTTGCCGGTTTTTCTTTATATTTTTAAACTGATTTTAAATATAACTAACAATGTGTTTTCCATGAACAATATTAACAAAGTATGCGTAGCGTAATTTTTAATTAGCGTAATTGATAATTAGGTATCGAATAAACAAAAAAGTAATAATTATTAATTTAGAGTAGGTACCTACCTACTTGAGCACTGAGTATTTAAAAGTATCTCGCAAATTATTAATATAAAAATCAAAAAAAATCTACCGTTTTAAAAATACGTTTCGTGTTGCGTGTAATTAATAATTATTATCGCATATAATGTCATTATGTTAGCAGCTAAGATGTTATCGAATTTTTTTTCTATGGACAAGCAAATTGAGTTATATTTTTTCGACGGCACCTAATAGCTTTACCATCAATCGTAACAGTAGTTGTAATTTATGTTCAGGTATAAATATAATTTTATATAGTGAACACCGGAACCGGTCAATTAGATTGGATAATAATATAAGGCGAAATATATATTATATATATATTATACATTATATAAGCGACCTTTTCCAGGAAATATCATGTTCCTCCGATTTCGAACGACCTTTGGTGTTTCGCTTGCGGATTTAATTTAACGCTTATTATTACATTGTTGTATTATAAATTATAATGACGCGGCACGCGTCTCGTAAACTAAGAAGCGGCCGGTCGAAGTATATCCGGACCTAGATAGAGAGAGAGAAGAAAACGCAAAAAACACGGACTCAAGGAACGATATAGCTTAACAAAACCCGGTCGTTCGCTCGGATAACGATAATAATAATAATAATGTCCGCGGCGACGTGCGTACAATGATATTATTAAATGCGTAGGTATCTCAAAGGAAAAAAAATAAAAATAAAAAACCGTTCGCACGGTGGTTTTAATTTCATTAAGAGCACCACCACCGCGGCTGGCACGTTACATTATCATTAAAGGAGCAGAATTGTTTTACAGCCGTCGTCGGCGGCTAAACGGATTCGGTTGTGTTATTATTATTATACAGCGGGAAAGATTTACACGCTTACCTAATACTTTTAAACGATATCGCGTGTTCGGCGTCTATTAATGAAATGATATACGACAGCGGCTGCAAAGCAGGGTCGGCGATACCTCGAGAGGCCAGAAAGTCCGCAGGTTTTTTTTCTCCCTATCGCGTTAATAACGCGACTGGGCCGGTGAGGGTGACGGGGACCGCTCACACTATATTATATAGACTTAAAGTCGACGCACTTGGATTGAAGAAAAACTATAAACCTTGGACACGCGTATATTTTCGATTGTCCGGTCAAGTCCCAATCGGCGGCACGATACCGCGTTCAGTTAGGCAGTATATATTTCGGTCCCATTACGAAGCGCATTTCACACACCATTATAATATATGAATGTATTATTTTTATGCGTTCCGCCAAAATGATAAGACGTTTCGTTCCGTCGTTATTTATTACACACTGCGCGATGTAGTTTTGAAAAAAAAAATGGCTTACGAGTATGTTATATTACGTACGGATCGGTGTGGCGAGCGGCCAATTAACAGAAAATAAACCCTATACAATAATATGCTGAATCATAGTATCGCAATACAGAGTATATGACACGACGTTCGGTCGTCTGACGGAAAAAAGAAAAAGAAAACGAAAATCATCCCTTCAACCGTCCTCGCCAACCTATGAGCTTCTCTCTTCGCTATACCTAACCCACCCCACTGAGTACGACTAGTGATATTATAATATATAATAATATTATATTGTTGTTATGACCGTCTTGACTGGGATGTATCACAACAGAACGCAGCGGTGGCCTTCAGTGGGCGCACTCGATATTTACTTTATTCCAGAAGGGGATGAATAAAGCATTATAACGTGTATGACCATTATAGAGAGAAGTTACCGATATCTACAACAACAACAAAAAAAGCTGTTATGAACTTGTTGTAGGCAAGAAGTAACAAGTATACGCATTAACGGAAAAGGAAAATACTTTTTTTTTTTCTGGCGCTGTTGTACTACATTGCATGCTTTTTTACCACACTTTTCGAATATTTCACGAGAATGTATAAGTATGTGCGTGTAGAACGTATCTTGTAAAAAAAGAAAAATAAACCGTTAGAGCAAAAATAAAAAATAAATATCACGATTCGTGTATTTATTTTACATCGGAGTACGTCGAAGGATATTTTATAATGATACGGCACCGGGCTTCACATTTATGATAAGAAAAAAAATCTAACAACGCAACGCTAAAATTCTATCGCAGCATAATCGTAATAATAATATAATCAAATACGTACATAAGACAATCGCATTCGCGGTGTGATGTTAGGGGGTTGTATGCCCATGCGGTGCGTGATAGCTGCGCAAAATCCAGTGAGTAGATTAACCGTGAGAAATGATTTTCGGTTATCAAGAAACGAATCCTATCGCAGAAACAGAAGACAATAATAATAATTTAATGACGGGCGTACACGCCCAGCCTCCGGCGTTATTATTGCTGTAACAGCTCACGGGCCGTAATCAGCGCGGGTGCGAGTGAAACCGAATTATATATTGTCCGCCGTAGCGATAAAAATAAATAATACGATAATTATACTACTAATAATAATAATATTAATATAAAGTAGGTAGGTATAGGTACGAGCGAATGTTAATAATAATAATACGGCCGACGCGGTTGTGGCGGCGGTGTATCCACTATCCATTACCGCCGACGGTAAACAGTCGTTATTGTGCGGCGTGCGACCTGCCGAGAATTTACAATGTTCGCCGAATAGCTCCAGCAGCGGTCGAACGCGAGAAACATACCTACTCTGTTCATCGGCGATAATGGACTAGACGAAAAGCTTAACGAAATCGTGCCTACCAGTTTATTTTAGTACGACTGCAGGGCGGTTGTAGACAAAAAATACGATATCGCAGCAGTCTGCTGCAGAGACAAAACAAACCTAAAATAACCCGTAAACCATCTGAACTCAATCCACCCGCCTGCAGTGTAAAAAATAAAATAAAATTCATATTTAAATGAAAAGTTTTCAATTAATACGATTTACAATTAGAACTAATATTAAGTTATTGATTTTGGCCATTGAGAATCCAAAAACAAGCTCTCCTCAAAGACCGCACACGTTTTGCCACTGTATTTTAACTATAGTGCGTGGGCAATATTATGTTATATCAAAGTAACCGCGTTAAGGTATGTTTGAGAAATAACTATTTATAGCGATGAACTTACAAGCTAGGTGTTTACTACTGTATTAATCAACGTATTTTCCAATGTGTGTATAGGATTATTCGCCCTAATGATTATAATCCCTCATTTTTTATAAAACACTTATTCAAAATCCTAATTTTAGAATTTGAAAATATTGCTAAGATTGTAAATAACTATTTGGTCGATAGTTTTTTGAAAATTCGGATGTATCAAAGTTAAAATGAGAAGTTTTTTTTATATAATTATATACACTGAGGATAATCGGATAATGATAATGGGGGTTAAAAGATGTGTGGTGATTTGAAAAATTTTGTAATTAATATTAATCTATCAACATATTGTATGTTTTGTAAAAATTATCCCATTACAATAAATACTAGATCCAATATTACATATTTTATTTTACATTTTTGTATAACTATTTTTAAGGGCTATTTTTCGTAAAATTAATATTTTAATAACTGAAATGCTACTCGTTCGTATTTTGAGATACATTTATAATAGAAACTTGATAAATCAACATTTTCAATTTTTTTATACGTGAAATAATTTAAAGAAAAAAATGGGATTTCATTTCAAGAAAACAGAATCTTGTATTTCATTAAAACACTCTTTAAGTAGAAAAAAAACTCGATAATTTGAAATATGGTACTTAAGTAGGTACAATTAAAAATTTAAAAACCAAATATTGAATACATTTGTAATATTAAAGGAAAAATGGGGGTGAGCATGCTTGGTGAATCACTACTTGTATAAAATATGTACCTACTGCTAATTCAAAACCATGTTCAGAAAATTATAAATATATAATATATCGTACAATTGTAATATATTTTGTTATCACCTCGCCGATATACCTATAGGCTACAATACATATGTTTTGTTTCTTAGCCATATTATATTTTGATTGCATTACCTTTTATACCATCGTTTGATAACAATAAACTCTATGGCTATGTCGAATTTTCGACAAATATTTAGTTACCAAAAGTAAATATCGTCAATAGTCCTGTATGCCACGGCATCGAATCAAAGACAATAAGAACAAAAGAACCAAGCAAGATTTGCAACGTTGTATAAGCTATAAATAAATAATAGCATCAAATACACGTAAACATTGTCAAATGTACGAACTTTCAAACCAAAGATAATTGTGCATAAAAAAAATAATAAATAAATAAACAAGGGCATTGAAAAT
>VUJU01001329.1:0-14797 GCA_009835225.1 Aphis craccivora | reverse complement strand
TATATCATATTATCATCATCGTCATATTTTATACAATTCATTTTGGTATTGACACATAAGTGATTGACTTCGAAAATATTATTATAATATATTTATTTCAGAAAATTATGTGAAAAATGTACTATGTTCAGTCATGTTCGTTCGTATAATATTAATAATAAAACAAAATAAATATAAATTGATTATATAGTAATGTATTAAATGTTTTATATAATAACAATAAGCAGGTATAACTTAATTGGTAAATTTAGTTTAATTTTTCGCAATAAATATGATATTATGTAGACGACTTGACATATAAAATTGCCTTAGTGGAATTTTAAAATAAAATACAGTATTTACATCTTGATAATAAAGGTACTGGAAATAATATAAAATGTGTATTAAAGAACAAAACTCTCAAAACGCAATGCAGTTGTGAGTATTTTACTAAACTATACCTACTCGTATATTATAGTTTAATAAGAAGCTGACAATGATACTTCGACATTATTGGGGCGCAGAAATGTTTTATTTAACTTCCCGTGTTGCAAATAATAACAAATTAACGATATTTACAAAATTAAATTAAATCCATCTGGTTTTCGTTATCATAAATAGGTGTGATATTTCAAAAAGTCAAACGTATTTCAACCGTTGTGGTACGACCAGGGAAATGTATAAGTACACTTTATATTCATTTTTCACCGTAATCACGGTAATACACTGAACATGATACTAAAGTGGTTAACGAGTCTAAGATGGTTATCATTTTTTATTTATTTATTTATTTTTTAATTTAATTTTTCCAGGATAATTAATGTTACATAATAAATTATTTATGTTATTTTATGTAACTTATCGCGAATTTAATCATAATGATCGTGTATATAACTTCAGTAATTTTAATTTAAAAAAGCGAACATTTTTCGCACTTTGGCTTGGTCACTCAGGACGAGTGTACTACAAAAGAGGATGTTACAATTGTATAGCATTTTTTTCATTACATTTGAAACCGATTATTATCACGTCATTCTAAAAAAAATGAACCCGAGCGGCGTTGTTTTTGAATTTAATAGAAAATTAATTTAAAACTCAATGATCACTTTCATTTTTAATTAAAAAGCCAAAGTAGTATATTATATTAAGAGAAAATGAAAATAGTTAACATAATTATGATTATAATTTTATTGTTAAGAATGGCATGTTAAAAATAAAGTGAGAAATTAAATTTCAAAACGTTTAATTGATTGATTTTGGATTTGTAATTTTGTTAATAAATTTCAGTAGGTTACAATCAAGTACAGTGCCTTATCAAACGATACGGAAAATTATATTTGATAGAATCAGCTGCACACTTCAAATAACAGTTTTTTTCAATGAGATAAAATCATTCTAAAATCAGCAGTTTCTTTTGTAGTCATATCGAGGCTCAATCGGATTATAAAATATAATTCTAAAATAATGTTCATAATTGTAATAAGTGTTTTTTTTTTTTTTTTATATAAAAAAGATTATTTTGTTTCCAAGAATTTTAGAATAATATATATTTTATTCGTCATAAATTCACGGAAATTTGCATTTATTCATTTTTGCAGATCATAATAAGCTCTGAATTTTGCAAAACGTACAATATTGTTAGTGTGCAATTAAACGTTTATTGTTTAGTAGTAAGAGTATTAGATTTACCACGGATGCTGGAATAAAACATTTAAATTCCATTGATATGGGTTTTAAATGTTGCATTCTATTCATAGTGCAGATCAATTTGCAATGAGCCTACTAATTAATAATGTAATTCAATTGACGGTCAAACAATAATAGAGCTTGGACATTGAATTCACAATCAAAAATAATAATAATAAAAAAAACCATTTCCTTTTGGTCGAAAAGTGTTGAATAACATCACTATATAATATGAATTAGCTATAAATAATCGATTTCCACGCACTTGAACAATAGGAAAATGTCCACTTTTATGGCTTTAGACGTGTTATAAAAATGAAATTTTTTATTTATAATTTTTTTTTTCTCTTGCACGTCGTATGTAATATTTAAAAACGATGAAGCGTTCGGCGTAAGGGTCAAATGTAACCTTTTAAAAACCCGTTAGAACAGTGCGTGCTCTCCCTTCGCATTTACCGATTCTAAGCGTCATTGTTGCTGTCTACCTCTTGGTATCATAACCCCCCTCACAAAGAGTTTTATGTTACACACTTGCATTACTGTTTTTTGTCCATTTCGGCACAGTTTCCATTGGCGCGGTATACAAGACTTTCTCCTTAGGTCCTCGAAACCCTTACGCATTTTAAATTCATTATGCCGTTGGACGCGTTTTCGTGTACACGGTTGTTGTACGATAAATAAATAATACGCTTTGACGCTCTTCAATTGCTTTTATTTTTGTGAAATTCTCCACCATTTGGATGCGATATTAAAGTAAGTCGTGTTGAACACTTTTGTCACGCGTACCTATAATACTACGTAAACAACTTCGGAATTGCCACACCATAAGAATGGTTTTTAATATAGTTTTTATTTTTTTTTTTAAATAACTAAGAAAAAGGTTTAACGAATTCGTATGGTGAACCGGCATTGAAAGTATTTAGACCATAATGTACCTGAAAGTTTTTCTAAGTGTTAACACTAAAATAGTCTGTTTAAATATAATACATATGAAACAGATGTTATAGCGTATACGATGAGAACAAGTCAATGGAATGGACATGTAAACGTTAATTGTGTTTAATACTTCTTTACAATATAATACAATATTGATTAATATACTTTATTATTATTATTATAATTTATTTTTTAAATCGTCTCATAGGTTTACAATATTATAAATGTATAAATTTACCATTTCAAAAAAACAAAAACAATGACGATAATAATCAATAAATTCGTAATTATTTACTTCTTTATATAATTTTATGGCAGAAAAATGTAATTATTTCGTAGCTTTGTATTCGAATGCTCTATGTTTCAATGTAGAAAAAGAATATA
This sequence comes from Aphis craccivora, assembly GCA_009835225.1. NCBI lineage: Eukaryota > Metazoa > Arthropoda > Insecta > Hemiptera > Aphididae > Aphis > Aphis craccivora. The sequence continues at coordinate 11,812 of VUJU01001329.1, read as the reverse complement.
ATAAAAAGAAAAAAAAAGATTAATTCTTTTGAAAAGTTGAAAAGCAGATGAATATACAAAAACTGACTGTTGGTCGAGTACGGAGATTCTAATACCTCTCCAAGTTACTGCTATCCCATTTAAAAAATAGAAGGTAGAGGGTGTAATACGTTAAATAAAAAAACCTCATTTGGGAATTTTTTAATTTTAATTTTTAATACAATTTTTCCCTTCATCTACGCAAGTTATATTTTGGACGCCGATCGTTGACTGGGAGGAGGAGGGAGGATATCTATGATGAGGAGCAAATCACCGAAAATACGTAATTTAAATCGATCTAATTAGTATTTTTTGTGTTTCGGATGTGCAATAACGTTCGACATTTTATAATATTATACATACAGGAATAAAATATACGTACCTACATAATTGATAATATATTATTATTGACAAATAAGTATTTTTATAAATTCATATTGTAATAATGGTTACATGTACATATTGTTTTTGCTCGTGTATAATATAATGAGTCACATCTGTTGTATAGGACAGTTATTATTTAGCATGATCAAATACAAAATATATGTATGCAAATGTGTATGAATGTGCAGGGTGATATTTTCGAGTAATACATGATTCAGTTTAAAATAAAATTATCAAATCTTCCAAATGTACTCTAAAAAATAATTTCTGTTTTTCAAAATGAAAAATATCCTTTTTACTGGTGGTTTTTTTTAATTTCAATGGATCTTATTCAAAATGCAATCAAATAGTTTTTCAATTAAATATTTATAGAAAGAATAAAAACACTTCAAATGGTTTTACAAAAACATAAAATCGACTAAATATTGGATACAGTGTTTTTTATATTTTTTATTAATGTTCACAGATTGATATTAATTACCAATATTTTTAAATAACTATTTACCGTATGTTGTCACTACACTCATTCCAAACTATTGCCATTTGTATAATAAGTGAGATAACTCAAGAACTACAAGATGTTGATCATGATAGGCAAAAATTTTCAGAAATTTGCATTTCAACATTTGTAATATGAAAGAGGGAGTGGAGGATATTTATTTGTGATACAAAAGTTTATATCACCACAGGATGTTTCTCGAGTAGAACGAAAAATCTCAAAAATTATATGGTCTTTAAGTATATATTCAAACATTTCAAAAATCAGTTAAAATAATTGCAAGATTGAAGAAAAAAAGTTGATGAACATACTGCCATCACTCTATGCATATATATATATATATTATGTATTTATATAAATGTAATCTGATTGTAGTGTATGCGCGATATACCTAAAAAGATATCTCAATGATGTAAAAATATTATGTGCGTACATTTCGACTGATAATAAGACCCTACGTAAATGGGTACACTATAGTAATATGATTATTGTATAATATTACGTAGGTATCTACAATACACACACAGTATAATATAGTGTACTCGTATACGACTTTAATTTACTTGTGAAAATCAATACATTTTTACTAATGTACATTGCATTGCTTCGGATGAACTGTGTAGTTTAAAATGTATAATAGTATCATACACAAACTTCGAACTGGTGAGTTTAAATTGTGTATTATGTACTTCATTCGGCCATCAAACTGTTTAATAGCGAGATACTCACAATTTATACACATTTTATAATAAATGATACATTTTTTTTTCTGCTCTAAAGTTTGCTAGTTATTTAATAAATATACAAATAATACAATACAAACATAATCATCAGAATTAGTGAGAAATTATTTTTATTTGCGGGAATAATTTAATGGTCGAATTGGACGAGGAAGAACGATACAATATAGGTACTTGAAAAACTTGTATTTTTTTAAGGGAAAAATGTTTTTGAAATTCTTGATTAATGTAATATAATTAATTTTTAAATGAAAAGTGATTATGTGTTTAGTATTTATCATAGTTTATATATTATGTATGTATAATTATGCAATTATTTTTTATTAAACTGAATTCCCCAATAAATTTAAAATTAAATGTATTTTATGTTTTTTCTTTTAAATTTAGTATACCTATTTTGCATCTGAAATTCACAAAGTGATGAATTTTACCTATCACTATACACAGTATGCTTTATAAATTATGCTAAATCTTCTTATAACCTATAGTAATGTATTTATTCAAATTCAGGTTTTTGACATTTTAAATTTTTAAGTATACTTAAAAGCCATGGCAGTATGGCACTATAAAAGTATTGATATTATATTATAAATGCTTTGTGTTTTATATTATTTAAGTAGTGTATTTGTGGCAATACAAACTTAATTTTTTTTTAAGAACCTTATTTTTTATAATAAAAATAAATGTTAAGTACGTTATTTAAAAAAAAAATAATGAAGCATTTAAATATATAAAAATTACTTAAAATATATTATCCAATATTTTGTCTACTACTAATCCTACTCAGAAAATGTTTATAAAGTATAACATTTTAGCAGAATTTATAGATATATAATACTACTTGGTTGTATATTTTAGAAAAATTTTAAAAGTATCATACGTCTCACATATTATATTCTACATCAGTTGATGATTTATTATTCTACTAAGTGCATAATATAATAATTTAATATTTATTCTGTTGTTTCTATTAATTTACAATAAAAATATAGTTTTCATTTGGAAGAACATAAACTAAAGGAAAAGATAGTGTTGTGTTGTTTAGTGTGTCATACTGTATATTATTTTGTAGTTGTTTATTTCTAAGTTTTAACAATTCGTTTTTAATTATTCAAGAAGAGGACAGTGGAGATAAACTAAGAAAAAAAATAAAAACAAAACAATTATTCATTGTTCGAGAAATGTATAAGTAAAAAAATACAATTCCTCAAAAAGAACATTTCAGTAATGAAATATTTTACTGTAGTTGTATTCTTTTGCTACTAATGATATCTAACACAGAACAAAAACAAGTACGATATATGTGCCTAAATCATATTTATGAATCTTCACTTCCCTAAAAGAGGTACTATATTATTATAATGTTAGTAGGTATATTACATACAATAATTAAATTAAAAACAAATACTCGCATTAATAAATTTTGTAGATTATTTCAAGTAAATATTATGAGTATTATTTAAGTTAACATTCAAATAATATGAATACATTATATCATATTTTTTTTTGCGGACATTATACCAAATTTAAATTAGTATTGACCAAATTTGATTTTTTGATAAAATTCAATTTATATTGGTAATTTAAATCACGTTCCGATTTAATTTTTACAATAAAACAATATTGCCCTTATAAAGCGTTTTTATATTATATCTATGAATGTTTTAATCAGTATGAAGAGTATCTGCTGGATTTCCTCTGTTATCGAGTAACTCATGTTAAGTATTTTACTATAGCACATATTATAATTGTAAAATTAATTAACATATTATATATTTGTTAATGAAAAAAAAAAAACTACCTATTAATATTTGAGGTATTTTGAAGTGTATTTTTTCTTTACAATATGTTAAATGAATTTTAAAAAAATTCAGTTCATCCTGTTTAAAAAAAAATCTTGACTTATTTATAGTGAACTAAAATTCAACTTAAAATACTGTTTTAAATGTGATGATTTATGGTGGTTTTAAAACGTAAAATAATAATACAATACTGGATTGTGTCGAGGTGAGTGAAACGTAAAGAATGTCCAACACCCAGTTATAGAACTATTTGTATTCTGTTTGCAAATACTATTTAAAAACGTTTTACTGTTACATACATAATATATAATATATATATATATATACTTTCAAACGAAACATATTGTTTTTTTTTTTAAATTAAATTTATTGTTAATTGACCAAGTGTGAACGTTATTCTAGTTATGAAACCAACCATATTAAAATATATGACATAAAAAAAAAATGTGAGTAGTATACATGTACAACACATTTGTCTGTTTAAATAATTTATGACATAAAATGCGTTTGTTTTATAGTTTTTTTTGATGTATTATAATATATTATGATATTATATAGCTAAGTAAAAGTAAATTACGGTTTTACGAGGTTGAAAATATGTGTTTAACATTTAGTAAGTCAATAACAAAGTTTATTACTACCATAATATAATTTGGTTAAAATGGACGTCTAATTACGTAATGAAATAATATTTAAAAATTATTTAGCTGCATTTATGTTTTGAATCAAATAAAAACTAGCATAATAATACATTTTAATGAATTTTACATTAGTTTAATATGATATTATATTATTGTTATTATTATTGTAGTATTTTACTGTGGTTAAATGACTATGGTACATTGTTAATTATTCTGTCAGGAATATAAAAGATTAAATTAATTCAAATGAATTGTTATCATTGTTGTACGCAAGATATTAACTTCAGAAACAGCGTATGGATAGCGAAATAGTTGGAGAATTTTTACGGATTCAGTGAAAAGCGTATTATTAATATTAAATATATTTCGCTTCAAAAGGAAATTACGGAGAAAAGTTTTGAAACAAACACTTATAGAAAATCGATTGGAAGCTCGTTATAGAATTAATTCCACTCGATGGAATATTCTTTTGGATCGCTCTCAGACAGTAAATCAAAATACCTAATATAAATATATATATATATATAGTTTTGAAAACGATCGGGTATTTATCGTCCAATAAATTTGCGGCGTTCGGGTATCGTGTAAACCACTTTGAATTGAATTTTGCCGCGGGTTTCCATGCTGTTAAAAAAAAATCGATGCGATATAGTATTGTTTTGTATTATGCGAACGTCTTGAACGAGTACAGACGCGATCGGAGACGATCTAACTGCTATGAACCAATACCAGTCGGGTCAGGAAGGGAGACGTTTCTCGGATCGTCGATTAAACAGTAGTATGGTGAGGCCTGCAGAGAGTCAACGCTGCCGTCGACGACGCTTTCCGTCATTTAAATAATATACTCCTCCAGGTGAGTAGGCGTAACCGAAACTAGGAAGCCTGAGAAAAGATAAACAGCATAGAGTTTTTGATCTCAGGTCGTATCGATGATTATTATACGGAGGTTATTTGTTTTCGTCGAACGATGATGCTGCAGATCGCACACCGTCTGCATAATATAAGGAGTGTATCGCCATATCTGTCCTCGCACGTCTCTCCACTCAGCTATTTTAATAATGCATACTATAACCATAGTAAATGTGTCAATAATATATGATTTTCTACATTCTTTCTGATTCCGAGACTTTGAATCTCCGATTGTGAACGTAAATGAATAACGTTTTTTTTTAGTAAAAATAGCCAAACAATACGTTAGTAAATACTAAAATCGAAAATTCCTTTAAAACCATAACTCCACCTATAGTATGACTAATGCATTTAATGACATTGATTACTAATGACGGTAAAACAAAAAATTGTTTTTGAAAAATGTCACTGAAACAGACACACGGCGATACACTATATTAATGTTTTCAAGTTTGAGATTAGTAAAAAAAAGAACTCATAAACATGAATTGGCAATGGTCGACAATGTTTTATATTTATAAGTTTCTACACGTGCGATATTAAAGATACTTATTAAGACTTGAAGTCGAGGTCAATGTATTTATTCGTAATAACGATTTCACAGTTTGTTTCAAATTTGAAATAATTCACCGTAGATATACTATTTACGTGCCAATTTTATAAGAGCGAGAAAATTGCGTCCGATCGATTCTGATCCAACTTAAGAATATATTTAAGCACGGAACAGCATAAATAATTGACACAGGCAAATTACATCTGAACATTTTTTTCGTTTCTATATATTAACTACATGTATTTCAAACCTAAGCATTATTGTAACTCGTTAATAAGTTTCAGATAAGTTTGTTTTAATTTATTAACAAAACTTACTAGGTAATATTTATTATTTATTTATTGAAAAAAAGAGATATTTACAGTCTGTAAAAAATTAATACAATAATAATATAAAATAAATAAAAAAGAACAGGACAACTTTAGTGAAGAGGAATTTACTTGATAGTAAAATGGAACAAAAAGTAATTTAAAATGTTTAAGACAATTTTTTTTTTAACATTGTAAAACTAATTTAATTAAAAGTGCGTGGACTATGTATCTGTATATATTATTAGCAAATAAGGATAAATCAGTCAGTATTTTATGATTAAATATTTAAAAGATATTTTTAGCCAATTATAGCAATAAATTAAAAAATTATTAAATTTTCATTTCTTTATTTCCAATAAACTAAATTCCTTTACAAGAGTAATTTGTGATGTATATTTTTGTATTAGTGGGACTATTCGCAAGAACGCAATATTTTATAATATTTAATATTTTTAAAAATTATTTTTATTACTAAAATTATAGCTTACCCATAAATAAAGTGCATTAAATAATATATATACATCAATAAAACTTTTTGAACGATTAGAATTGTTGTAGTTATTAAAATGTAAGATTATAAATTACTGTTAAACTGATAAAGTAATTATAAAAGCTATAACGAAGATACTTATTAGTCTGTAAATTTTAACCATGTATAGACTATAGATAAATAAATAGACAAGGAGGATACAATATCTATGGTTATTTAGAATAAAAGAAAATGAATATTAGAGGATTGATAGTTAAAATTGTGTTTGAAATTAATCAATGTGACACGGTAAAAACGATTTCTGAGTTTAATTTTTGTTTGAAGCAACTTCTGCATATGTTTTCAATTTTGGATTGCGTTTGAGCATATAAAACCTTGCGGGAACCTTAAGAAACGTTTTTTCTTAACTGTTTGAAAGAAAGAACAAAACGTTTATCGTCGTGGATTAGTTGTAATTTGCTATAAGACTTTATGTCTTTAGTTTTTATATTTGGTGAGGTATTTGTCTAAATATAGAACGAATTTTTTTGACTCCTCATACGGCTAGTACATTCTACGAACAAGGTGATCTTGGCTGTATTTAATACAAAATGTGACCATACGACTAGCACCACTTACACTGTGATACATTTTTTTGGATTTTTCAGCGATGACTTTGAAGTTGAGACATTTTACCCACTTGACTATGCTCTACTAGGTTAGAATCGTTTTTAACGATAAAATCCACAGAAAACAATTAATGTACCAATTTATTGGTCTTATAAAAAGTATTTTAAAAGTTTGGAGTAGATACTCGTAAATCAAATTTTGTCATGTCATTTCAATGTCATCGATATAGCTGAAATCATATTTATGAATTCATACATTTTTTTTGTCAGTTTGTCCGTCAACGTCAAAATCTATAGATAAATATGACAGGTAAAACTTGTGCTAGCGTCAGAAAATTAAATAAAAATAATTATTTTTTCCAAATTTTTATACGAAATTGTGTAATTATGCAATTTTTTTAAAAAAAAGTAAAGGTAATTGCTGGTTTGAAAATTATTATGAAATATAAAATAATCATATAAAGTGCATTTAATAGATGCATTCCATCTTCAGTTAGTATTTCTAGGGCAGTACATTTTTAATCCTAATTATAATATTATAATAATCATTCAACTGGCACTGTCTCTGAAGACAGTCATAGAGTAGCGGATACCGTTCGGAGGATTTCGTATCCGTCTCTAGTATATTATTATATCACCACATTGTACCGGTATTTAGGCTGCTTCCGGATTTCCCGACAGTATAATATAGTCGTTTACGTTCCGCAACTGATTGCGATGCGAAATTTGTACGACCGTCATCGTTCGTGTGAAATGGTCGATACACACGCGTGGACGTTCTCTAAATGTTTATACAAAACGACATTCAACATCGAAATAGATAAAATAAATTAAATTGAAATATTATAATGTTTCCTATGTAAATTATAAAAGGAATAATGTTTTAATCAAAGCAGCGCATGCTCATCTTAAAAAAATCATTAAAATAATTCACAACAATCATCATGTTATTATCATTTTATAAAATTTTACATTTTTGTTTTCAAATTAAAATTTTTAGTTAAATGCAATTTTAAATATTAGATATTATTCATGTTATTTTGATTGAGTATAGGCAGGTATATCATGTTTTTTCTGCGTTTCCTTTAAAATTAATTAAAACGGACATGACCTCTTTCTATGGTAATTTTTACGATGAAATATTTATGTATTATTGTCGTGCGTGAGCGCGTCCGTAAGTATGAACTTGAATATCTAAAATATGTAGATAAAAAGTAGTCGGAATTCGATTATTCAACGGTTTTAAAATAATGTGCCATGTAATTAAAAATACATTTTATAATCTGGTATCGAATTATTGTTATAAAATATAATATTACGATATTTTATTTTATTTATATGAACGCGTGTTTTAAAATTTAAAATACATTTGGGTACGTAAAACATTCTTAGAATATGTACGTTATGAACTCGTGGAATGGAAATTTTAATATGAACTTTACACGTTAGGCAGGTATTTGAAATATTTATAAAAAGTGATTTTTTTATAGTTTGTTAACAACGGTTATACGGTTTGTTTGATATATTATATTTAGGTCGTATTTAATAATTTTTGAATTTCAATAATGAAAGTTCGTCAATGAAATAATATCCTATATAATATAGTCTAGATAATATTAAATACATTGTATTACCACCAATTATAACTATATTATTATCTGTATATTTTTGAAACTTAATTAACACGTAATTAAATTTCCACTTCATATACTCAATTATTTATCTATATAAAACTATACAATATATTAAAACGTAAGTGTTTTTCAGTTATTTTCAATCACTTTCTAGTTATTTCTCGCAAAAGTGATTTTCTTAGTTTCCTTTAAAAGGCATGTTGTCTGAGATAAATATTTTAAATAGATTACTATTTCTTAGATTTCTCCCTTGGAACCGTTCGATAGTTTTCAATTGTGTACAATGAAAGCTATGGAGTTATGTACATATCTATATCAATATTTTAAAAATAACTTTTGAAATTAATACTTAAAAATGTATTTTAAAACTTTCGGTGACATAACGTTAGGTAAATACCAATAAATATTAAATAACAATCAATTAGGTATACACATATTTGACGCATTCTTTACCTGTTTTTTGTAGATATTATTAGTTATAGTTGGTATCACTATAGTTCGTATTACATTAGGTATTTATCTCAAAAATATTAATTTATTGCATTTCAGTTATAATGGTAACGCGGCGTTTTATATAGGCGAAATAAGTACACCACGGTCTTGTATTTATTTCTTGAGCAATATTACATATAATTTATTATTTATAACTATAAGTCTGTAAATATGTTTAAAAATTTTTAAAAATGTACTTCAGAAACAAGATAGTACCATAATAATATTTAAAAAACTACATATCAGCCGCATAACAAATTTATTTCTCCACCTATCAAGAGTTGACTTAAAATAACTATAACTATGCAGTATGCACTAGTCATGACCACGTAACATTCGATTCAGCTGGTTTTACCAAACCCAAAATTGTTAAAATCTAACGTGAAAAAATTACCATTTTCTAATTTATACTTTTTGAGTTTGATTAATATGGCGTATAAAAGAGATGATATGCCCATTGATAGTAAAATTACTAAAGTTTAACGTATTATTGTTACTGTTTATTGTTCTTTGTGATAACTATTATTATAGAGGTATATTTTTAAAATTTCAGTGTTTTTATTTACAGACTGGCATTTATTTTTATTAAATATCATTGTATCATTGATAAAAAGAGTTAATGCATTACCAAAATGTGAGAAAATATAACGAACAACATTTTAATAATGTGATGTTAATAAATCATAATGATTATAAATAGGTAATGAGCAAAGTGTATTATCGGAAAATAACCGTTTTTATAAGTTTCATTATACTTCAAGATTATGATATTACGTAAAATAATAATTGTGTAGCTAGGTTTGTTTTGAATTTAAAAAATAAATATAATCACCTATACCTAAATATATAATATTGTATTGCAAATATAATGAATAACGGTAAAATAAAGATAGGGTTTAAATTGTGTAACACTGCAATATTATTTTATTATTAGCTTGAATTTATAAATTATATTTTTAATAACACAAATTAATAATAATCTTACATCATAATATTGTAATTGAAAATTGAAAATATCCAATACACGTGCTCTTTCTTCAGAAAAATATATGTTTTTATTATTAAATGAGAAAATAAATAAAATAGAAGAAAATTTAGTTTAAGAAATATTTCTTATTGGAAAAAAAAAACAGTGAAACATATATTTTTTTATTTTTTTTTATTTTTATACATCAAGATAATATTTATTTTATCATTTTACAAATATTTATTAGAAATCTTTGCTTAACATTTACAATAGTTAAACACAACATACCACGCAAATAAACACTTTTTAAATAATTAAAAAATCCAATTAACAGTTTGTATTATAACATGTATTTTTAAATGCCAAATAATAATTTTTAACCTTGTGTAAGTTTATTATTTTATATTCCATAATAACTTGCTTAAACTTGTTTAAGTTATTTATTTAATGTTTAATAATTAATATTTTTTTTTTGTTATTGAAGTCAACGCGCAACATTGATTTAAGTGCATTAATTAAAATATTTTTATATATATTTATATTACTAAAAGCCACGGAAAACAAGTTATAAATTGTTTTTATTCGTATAACATAATAAATAAGTCTAACATAAGTGCGATTACGATGGGTGTAATGTGCATATCCGAATAGGTGATAACTGATAACCTTGCATTACAAAAACTTTCTAGAAGCCAATGTTTTCTTTTTGGATATATCATAAAATAAACAAAGAAAGCGGCTGCGATCTGATATGGTTTGAAATTATAATGGCCGGTAAACTGGAACTCAACAAGAAGAAAGTATGAACATCCTCGGAAAAATAATATTATACAGGTACCATTGTCTGGTTTATTTTATTTTGTTTTTTGCTGTTTTTTTTTTTCTTATCTCCAAATCGAAAACTACGGAAAAGAAAACAAACAAGTTCGTGTGTTGCACAAGTGTACAACGAAATTTTCGAGGAGCTTTGCCTTAGAAAATCACACCATTACGTCAGTATGTATATGGGCTGAGTGTTAAACATTTCCTTACGATTTATTGTTCTCCTAAAAACTTTAAGCCACTTTTCGCGTTCTTCCGATGTGTTCCACGCGTGGGAGCTACATATATACGTGATTGTCGTAAAAATGAAATTACCTGAATTGTGAAATTTATCATTCAAGTTATGTTGTCGATAAAAGTTTACAAAATATCTCTTTTGAGGCATAAATAACCGATGGTTTTAAGATACCTTAACGTTTTACAACGCACTTCGTTTTGCGTATTTTCGCATTTGTACCTTAATGTTTGTATTCAATTGATTATTACGAAATTAAAATATTAATTATTAAATACATTTTAACAGTTGATAGTTAGGTACTCTGAAATAAATATACAATTTTGTGTAGTTTTTCCGATATCAGTCTATAATTATATTAAAAGAATTAAATAAGTTTTATTGTTTCTATAATTTAAATTCTAAAAGACTTTTTATTTCAAGACTCGTTATTTTAAAATTCATACAATTCTGATTATTTTTTCAGATGCGCTTTTTTATGTGATATAACTCTTTTTGCTTAAATATATATTTCGACATTATATTTTGCTTACTGCACTAGATATATGTTTTAACAAGTACCAATCGAGTCAATTAATTACAAATATTCAACTTCTGTTTAAATGGTACTCTGAAATAAATATACAATTTTGTGTAGTTTTTCCGATATCAGTCTATAATTATATTAAAAGAATTAAATAAGTTTTATTGTTTCTATAATTTAAATT
>VUJU01001328.1:0-60833 GCA_009835225.1 Aphis craccivora | reverse complement strand
TTTATTGATGTTGTTAATTATTACTTATATGTATTTTTTGTAATTTTTTTATTCAATAAATTAATAAATAAACGTATTACTCATATTCATGTATTATTAAAACATTAGATTTTTGCCAATTTAAAAAATGGGCCTATAAACACACATATTATATTATATACTATATACCTTTAATCTTTATTATAACTGTAAAAGGTGACCAAATATAATATACCAGAATGAGAAATTATTGTTACATAAGTTACCATAAAAATATATTATTCTTAATTATTATATGTTTATAAAAAAATAATATTATAAATAAACAAGTTTGAAAAATAAAGTAATAAAGTTGCATAGTTATAACTTAAAAGTTGTAAGGTAGGTATGAAATGCCTATATTGATTTATTTTTGATAAATGTGTTGGTTGGTCTTAACAACGTTTATTCTCCTGCAAGGCTGTAAACATGCATTGTTTTTAGCTAAACTGTTCCATGGCTTTCTTGAGGTAAAGACGTAAAGTAGAAGTTGAAATTCTAAGAGAAAATATCATAAATATTTATTTTTGTGGTGTATGATATTTGAGTATTATTGTATTCATCACCGACTCAAAGTGTAGACACCACTGACGATAAAGGGCCTCTAAAATTTATCTTGCACCTGGGCCTCAAAATTGTAGTTGCGGCACTGTACATGAATAATTGTATTTATGTACTTTTATATTTAAAAACAAATCTTAATAATACACATATTTCATTAAACTTATTTAGTTATGAAACAGTGTAGGTACAGTGTACTTCATACCTACATGATATATACAGTTGCAGTATATTATACCGAATAGTAGAAATACTTCAAATAGGTACCTAGGTGGCTAGGTATTTAAATAAGTTTAAGTCACGGACGTACATACGTCCGTGGTTTAAGTTAAATAGTTCTATTATATCACAGAATAGATTAATTTAAATTCAGTGTATTTTTTTAGTTGTATAAGCTACGGCCTACCTATTATTAAAATTATTTTTATAACGATTTAAGAATCATACGATGCCTACAATAAATAGCTGGGTAGTGGGTACTCATAAAATGAAATATGAATTGATATAGAGTACAATTGGAAAATGTATGCTGTGAATGATATTTAATGAAGAAATGTACAAAGGAGAATTAATACTTTATGCTACTCTTAAATTGTGCTAAAAAGTAAGAATGGTTGTGTAGCATTGATTATATAAAAGACTTTTCTACAGTCTTAGAAGATATAATACATATTAAAAGTTGTGGAGGCGTGGGCCGTGGACTATAATTTTGTTCTATAATCAATACTCAAATAGAGTGTAGGTACTTTGGTTATGCTAGATGTCTAAACTCTGAATACTTTATTTTCTTATATCTCTGAGAAATTATTTAAATAAAACTTCTGTAGTTCTGTTTAAATTTTAACAGCTAAAATATCATATTTATATTTTACGATTTATTTAGTGCCCAACTCGAGTCACAATCGACAACTCAATGGTCACACTGTCGTTTTTCCCGCTCTTTCTTAGAGTTTTACAAATGATATTATTGTGTAAATATTTTAACTTCGTTATCACGTGAACCGTTTTTCGTTGACTGGTATAGTCGTATTTTTGTTATTATAATTTATTTATTGTTGTTCTTATAACAATATTTGTTATTTGAACAATTGAACATGACCATTAGTAATGCTCTATGCTAGCATAAAACTGGCCATCGCCACATAAATTTACGTTTTACAGAGAACGATCTGAATGTCTCTTGTCTTCATCTGTTCTAGGTACTTGTATAAAAAAAAATAGTACTTTTTACTCAACATACGCCCATTCATATAACAAAAATGGAACCATTAATGCCATCGGAAGTCGCTCGCTTAGTATACGGTGAGTACATAGGGTTTTGGACCTCTAATATCTTCCCAGGTTTTTAAAAAAATATATATATACATGAGTCAATCAATATCCATGGATTGGCGTCTGGAAGTTATGCATGTTGACAGTATTTATTTTCATTCTAACGACACAGCATCATATTAAAAACTTTTATTTTAAATCTGTCATCAATTAAAACTCAATGTGTATGTTTGTACATTTTAGATTCTCACTATATGGTTTATCGCTACGTATTGTGTATATTGTGTATTTGTGGTTGTGTTATGCCATGCTAAAAATTTTAATTAATTTACATTTTTATAGCTTTTATGTACCTAAAAAAACAAAAATCTTAATATTACTATACATAGATTCTCATTTTAATTAAATTAAATAAATGATTTATTTGTCGGCCAGGTTATCTGAAGAAAGAAAAAAATGAAGATGCTGCAGAATGTTTTTTAAAATCATCTCCTCATTTGACTGAATGTTTTCAGATGTTTAAAGCTAAAAGAAACTTTAATATTAAAGTGAATGGATTTAATTTACATGACATATTTGACAATTTTGGAACCATGTGTACCATGAGTAAGATTTATAGTAACATATTATTTGTTTTTAATCAATAAAAAATATATAATTTATTAAAATTAAACATTCAATAAATGTTCTTTCTGTATTGGTTTTAGTTGAAGAACGAATACCTGAAACATGTGAATCTAAAACATTACTTGAGAAACTACAGTATTTGTTAGATACAAACCATATACCAATAAAAGAAGATAAATTTGTTGAGACAAAATTGAATATGGTTGACAAATGTGTTGGTAATACAGTTGATACTAAAGATCAGAGTACATATACTAATACAGAAGAAACTAGAATTATATCAGAAGAGTTGTTAGAAATTCCACCATTCACTGAGGTAATTACTAATAATGTTTCTAAAACAAAAGACATTGACCCAGTTAATAATGAAACCACAATAACTGGCGAGAAAAACTCAGTTACACTTTCTTCACCCTGTTTATCTTCAATGACACAACCAATAGAAAACAATACAAGTACTATCACATTTTCTAAATTTGATGAAGACAAAGAATCAAAAATATTTCAAATAAATAAACAAATTTGTAGTACTCCAGCGAAGAAAAACGAAGAAACAAAATTAAATATTGAGTCAGTACCACAATTTAGTCCAAAAAATATTCATAATTTAATTTCTAGGTATGTATAAATATCTAGTATTAGTTTTAGGTAATTACCCTTTTTTGAATTATTTTGAAATTGATACCAATTTTGAACAAATGGTTTACTATACCTATATATCTATCTTATATTTTGAAAAGTAGTAAAAGAAAAGATATGTAGAATAATAAAATATATCCTTACATAACTTTTTAATTTACATTTGTGCAGTAAATAAATTATTTCTTGCATGCATATTTTTGAATATGTAAATGTAAAATATCTAAAACCATATTTTTGTAGTGATCATACTGAATATCAGCAAATACCAGAAGCAACCTCACTTAACTCTATGCCAGGATTGTCAAAAGAAGATAGGATTAAGGATAGTTCAGTTATTATTGATACTGGTGAATTAGTAGATACGTTTTTAAATGATCAAAGTTTGTTGGAAAAAATTGCTGATACTATAAATAAATCTTTTGAGGCTCAAAAAGAAACTGACAGTGTACTAGAAAGTAAAGTCTTAGATCCTCCTACACTTGAAAAAGCATTAGACTCTACTCAGTCTGACCCACAGATTAAAAACATACTGGATGAGTTTTTAGGTAAGTTAATTCTCATTGAATCTGTAAAGAAATTAATAATTAATGTATTAAAGATCATTAAATATTATATTATAATAATTAGAATTCCAAATAAGTACAAATAAGTTTTACAGACATAACTTATAATTTTTTATTTACTATTTAGTATTGAATATTAGTACGTTTATTAATAAGAAAATAATTATAATCATTATATAATCAGAACACCATTAATTATTCTTAATTTAAGTAAAGGTAATATAGTATATTATTTATTTTTTTATTATTAATAGATAACTTATAGTTAAAAAAAACTATCAAATTTTAGTTTTTCACAATTGTATTAATTTTAATATTTAATCTATTTTATAAATAAAATATAAAAATTTGAATTATTATCAGAGGTTACTCAAAAGAAATATGTTTGAATGATGCAGATCTCATTGTAGGTTGGAGGTTTTGAAAAAATGATTCATTATTACACGTTGACTGCCGGCGGTTATCTGCAATTCTCAAATTGTATGCATTTGTGACTGCCGGCGCTCGTAGTTCAACATTACTACCACACCATATGACCGCAGGCGACCATAAATGAATTTGGTTTTATATTATTAACTCTTTTATGTCGCTACAACAATTCACTAAAATTAGGACCGTGGCATAGCGGGAATCTTTAAATTTTTTTTTCACATGTTTTTTTCTATTTTTTCAAATATTTGAGGTATATAAATTTGGAATACATTGAAAAATATGCTTGGCTTATAACAAATACTAATTGAATGACCAACGGCGGCCATGTGGCAATCAACGTGTTAAATTGAAAACAAAAACATATTTTTTGTGAATTTGATATTTTAGATGAATTAATTACATTAGTTATAATATTATAAAATGTTTGGCCTTTGTAGGTGCCGACTAGGTGGATCAATATTTTTTTTATTTAATAGTGAGTTTGATCTTATTATCCAGTAATTAATTTTAAGACTTATAGGTTATAACATAGATAGATCAACTCTGGAAAATAAACTTAATAAGCATCAAATTTAAATGGCAGGTATTATTCTGATAATAAATAATAAAAAAAGAAACATTTAATGTTTTTTAAATAGTTAAAATTATGAAAGTTAATTATTTTAACATACATATTGTAAAATATTTATCACCTATAAATGCAGTTGCAGTTAACTGTAAGCTAACACTACTTTATTGCTACAATTGTAATAGGGAACAAAGAATGTGTACACAATTAAATACTAAAATAAAATAGACTAGTCCATAACCAGGGCATGGGTGTAGGTAAAGGGGGTTATTCAAACATCCCTGAAATTAAAGATAAAACAATTTTAAAATAAATATTGTGAATTAAACTTAACGTATATCTAGACCAAAACCCCTTCCGAAAATATTTCTTACATATGCCCATAAACCAAGGCTGGGAAAGATACTGCAAACAAATACAAGATTCAAGATACTGTATATATTTATTAATATTTATTTATTTATTCATGTACATTATGTACAATAAAATGTGTATAGATATAAATTACAATGTTTATTTATTAACTATTAAATATTTAAATTTAATAAACTATAAGTAGTATTAAAGTAAAATATACGTATCTCGACACTAAATAGGAGATACAATTGTATCTAAAATATTGCTCTGAGTCTAGGCAATATAATTTTTTGTTTATTTAACACTGATTATTTAAATATTTTATTTTTAATTATAAATTTCTTAGAAGTGTCACTAATATTTAATATAAATTTCAGTTTTTAATGTCGATAATACTGATATTGGTAAAAAAACATGTAATGATGATCAACTAGACTCAATCAAATCTCGTTTACGTAGTGCCAGAAAAAAAGGTATTCAAATTTATCTTCAATAATTGTATATAGGTAACAATTTTTATGATTTTTTATCTGTATAGATGATGTTCCAAGCAAATTAAAAAAGAATAATTTTAATATTCCTAAACATATTACTTATGGTAATGAAGAGTGCACGAAAGTTGACAATAATATAGTACTGATACATGAAGGTAATATGAGAACAACAGTTTTTGAAAATTACGATTTGTTATCAAATCAATTAGTTTTACAATCAAGTGACTCATATAACTTTGACTCATCTAAAATGGAATCAGGTATGCTTTATAAAATATAATTTATAGTTTCTGAATAATGAATCTTTTGCTTTTACCATCATCATATGTTTTTTATTTTATTTGTTTTTTTTTTTGTGGTTTACATTACCTTTTGAACTTTGAAAATGGTTTAATTTTCAACTAAGTGAGTGGTTACTGATAGAAAACTGAATGATGTCATGAATCTTCAAGTCAAAAGTTTAAAATACCCAAAACTTTTCAAAATAATAAAGAAAACCTAAAAAGAAAATAATTTATGAATAAACTAGAATATTTATGCAATACCAGTTTTTAACATTTAATTTAATTTTAATTAAGTCTAAAGATAAGATTGTCACAAAATAGTCATGTTAACATTCTATAAACAGGATAACATTTTCAAAATACTTCGATTTATTGAATAGATATTTGAAAATGTATAGCTTTTAAGATTTATTATTTTTTAAACAATTTGAAAATTTTTTTATAAGGTTCTGCACAAGTTCTTACTGTAATAAAATATCTAAAATATAGGAAGTGTTAAGCCAATGACAAATTTCTCAAAAAATCCATCTTTATTATTTTATGTTAAATTGATAAATATGTTTGTTAATGTTTTTTTTTTTTATTATTATTATTATTCAGGAGAAGATTATTTAGCTAAAGCTGACTATGTAAAAATTGCTCCAAGAATAACTCCAATGTTAAAGACTCACCAAGGTATGAACAGTTTGTTTATCAAAATATTCATAAACAATATCTAATTCATTTTTTATATATAAATAATAATTATAAATATTTTATTATTAGAAATTAATGTATGAATATATTTACATTTATAATTACAATATTAGATAGAATTGCTTTATTAATTCATGGTAAAAATAATTTCCACAATATTTTTAAATAAAAATTTGAATAAACCCTGTATTAATTTTGTATTTTGTTGAAACCAAATTCATAACAGTTATTGCCGAATTCCAGATATTGAAAAGAATGTGAAAAAAAAATTTTTTTAATTTTTTTACAAAGCATTACTGTGTATTAGAAACCTAAACTGCTAAAAATAAGATCTATGTTTTAGAATTAAGTATAAAACCTTCAAATAATAATTTAAATAAAAATGTATTGATAGACAAATTGTACATTTATTTATATGTAGTAGGTATATATTATTATACCTACTCATAGTTAATAATGAATTTTAATTTTTACTTTTAGCTCCTGAAAAACATATATTTCCAAAACGAAGAAGACAGTCGTTAGAAGTTACTGGTATAAGAAGCAAATTTAGGAGATCAAATATAACTAGACAACTACCTGTTCAGGCTCCTAAATCAATTATTATTGAAGTTCCTAATCAAAATTCATTTGAAACTCAAGAAAAAAATCATAATGAGGTTAATGACATTATCAGATTACCCGAAGTTTCATCTAAAGTTAAAGATATAATTGTTCATGATACACCAGATGATAGGCTGAAACCTCCAAAAAATAAAAGCATGAGTACACCTCGTAGAAGAAGCACTCATATAAGATGTTTAGATTTTAGTACCCCGCAGCCCAAGAGTATGACTCAAACTCAAGCTCGTTCAAAACTTTTCTGTGATACCCCAAAAAGACTTGAAAAATGTTTGGAGGAACCTTCATCTAGTCCTTTACCAAAGCTTCAAGCTGATTGGGGTTCAGTTAATGGATTTGAATCAATGATTAAAAAAGATAGTATTAGACACTGGGATTCAGACATTAGAGAAATGGTTGGAGCTGGAATTTTAACATCAGATGCTGACGGAAGAAAAACAAGAAAAAAGAAAACTCCAAGAAAAAAAATTAAACCAGCAAATGTTCAAAATAATTCTGTTGTTTTGCTTGAAGAACAAAAGAAATCACATAATATTTCAACTATAGCAAATGGATTACTAACCAATGTATCAAATATTTCTGAAAGTAGCTCATATGATGATTCAAACGTGCAAGATCCTAATAAGCAATTACTGGATATTCAAATGTCATTAAAGAAACACATAGAATTTCCTTCTTCATTAGAAACTTCAAAAAATATTAATGAAGAATTTAAACAAACTTCAATTAAATCTGAGTCTTTGAATAACTTAAACGATCAAACATTATTGCATACACAGAATGAATTTCCTATTTCATTAGAAACACCAGATAAAATAACAGAATTATCGAGAGAATTATTTAATCAACAACCACAAACTTTATCTGATTCTTTGAAAAGCATTAATGATGAAAAATCCATTAAAAAACAAAATGAATTTTCAATCTCCTTAGAAACTCCAGAGAAAACTATAGAATTGTGTACTGAACAACCACCAGTTAAATCTGATTCTTTAAAAATTGATAATTATGAAAAATCATTGAACAAAGAAAATGAATTTATGATGTCCTTAGAAACTCCAGATAAAATAACTGAATTTAATAATAAGCAACTGTCTATCAAATCTGATTCTTCAAAAAGTCAGAATTCAACTCAAATTAACCTGGAACAGTCACATGCTGATGAACAGAAAAATAATCAAAATCAATTAATTAACTCTTCCATTTTAAATACCACACCAGAAATAACAAATCTGGAAAACGATTCAAACTTTTCAAAAACAATTAATAATCATAATTGTTCATTACCTGAAAAGAAATCAAACGAACCAATTAAACATTTAAATGTACAAGGTTTATTTGATCAAACTGATACAAACAATTCAAGTTCATTAAATAGTCCAGTAAAATGTATTAATATTGAACCAGTTAAATCTCATATAGTTGAAACCCCATATAAATGTGATGATGCTGCTGCTGTTGATGTGCCTGAAACTCCTATTTCAAAAATGATACGCGAATATGATCCAAGTAAGATGGTCACACCATTGCCATGTACACCAGAACATTATGATGATTCATTGACAGAAACCCCTTTGACCAAAATATTCAGAGAAACGTCATATTTAAACAGGCCCCCCATTTCACCATTTCCTCCTACTCCAGGAAATTCAATGTCTATTGATACTTTGATAGTACCACCAGAACAAGATAATGTTAAAACTACAAATAATACAAATTGTAAAACAAACAGTTCTAAAGAACTTTCAACACAACCTAATCAAACAACTATTAATGGTGAGTCATCAACCAATACAAAGAAAGATAAAATTGAAAGTACACCTTTGAAATCTAAATTAAAAATTACGAATAAATCTAAAATAAAAAAAGGAAAAAAAATAAAAAATATTGAAGCAAAAAAAAATCAAGTGTATGAGTCTGTCAAAGTTGAACTATTTGGAAGTGAAATTTTATCAAGTCCAGAGACACACGAATTAAAGAGTAATGAGCAGCACAAGCCAATAGTTATTAATAAAAAACCACAAGCAGAGGAGAAAAAATCTGGTTTTAAACCTATACCTAAAAGAAAATCAATTGAATCTACATCTGTTGTAAATTTTAATGGTAATGAAAATCATTTGTCAAATGAATTAAACACGCAATCTATTAAAACATCATTTATTAAACCAATAATAGCAAAATGTGAGAAGAATAATGATAACACATCAGAAAAAGTAAAAAAAACAGTTTCAAAAAAAATTAAGAAGTCCATGGTACATTTTGATGACCCAGTTGAAAAATTCTTTAAATTATCTAAAAGTCCAACATTGGATGAATCCAAAAACCAAAATACTGATAAAATACAAACCAAAACCATGCTAAATGATAACTCTGTACAGTTAATTGGGTTAAATAAGTATTTGAACAAAACTTCTCCAACAGTTTGTGACTATAGTCCAAAAGAGAAAAATATCCAAACAATAGAACCCGTGGTTAAAACTTCTAAACTAAATAATAGTGATTCTAATATTAATTATTCAAAAATGTATAATGTAGATAAATCTAGTAAGAATATATCAACAATTTATGTTAGCAATGAAACTAAAACTAATAAAATGAACAATCAAAATATAAAATTATCTCAGAATTGTATAACAGACATAAATAAAGTGTCTAATAAAAAGAAAGAAAATACAGTTCATAATAAATCCACTGTACCATTGGAATTGGTTCAAACTTTGCCTATGGATAATAACATATCTAATCCAAATTGTATTTCTGAAAATAAAATGAATACCAGTCTTGACAAATCTGAATCGTCTGTTGTTAACTGCAATAGTAGTGTTAATAATACTTCCTGTGTTACTGTTACACATGATGAAAAATTAGATGTTCAGATAAACAAGGTCTATGATCCATTAAATAATATAGAATATTTAAAAAAGCCAAAAGTATATGAAGTCATTACTGAAGATGGTGAACATGAGGTAGGTTAACAACAATATTAAGGCCTATCTATAATTTTGTTTTTCCTTTCATATTAATCATAATATTTTTTAGATCAGCGGTTCCCAACCTTTTTAATTTTGCAGACCACCAATTTAGTTTAAAAAAATGTTGAGGCCCACTAATAGCACACATATTATACGTATTTATATAACTATAATATATAATATCAATATGTATTATATGCATATATATGAGATAAAACTACATTCAAACGTTCAATACCGTTAATTGTACACTTCTTATACACAGTAGTTAATATTGATTAATTATTATTATAACCAGAAATATGATTAGGTTTATAACAAAAGTATATAATAATGTTATTTTAAATATATATATATATAATATGTAATATTATATATTTATATGTATAGTTCATGGGCTAGTACCTCCGCAGCCCATGGGGTTGGGAACTGCAGCTGTTCTAGATATAAGAACATCATTCAATAATCCTGAATCATATTAATATAAAATAAGTCATATGAAAAAAAAATATTCAAAATAAAAACATACATATTTTTTGTTTTGTTAAAATGTTCAAAGTAAAAAAAAAAAATTCTTAAGCGCTTAAATTAATTGTGTATAACACTGTTTTATAATAAATTACATCTAATTAGTAATTATTATCATAATCTTATTTCATGTTTTTCAGATGGTGTATTTAAATGTATCAGAAGTATTCACTTTTCTTGATATACCTTCAGAATTAAACAATGTACAACCATCTGATCCAATTGCGTCACCATTGATAACAACAAACAAAATGTTGGATATTACTCCAAAAATGGAAAGCGGTGAATTAGAGGATGAGGAATTACTCATACCAGTGACTAGCACTCCTAAAGATTATGTTGATATAAAAAATGAAAAAAATGATAGAACTAGAAGAAGTCCCTCTTTTTGGGATGATTCCGTTCACAATTACCCAATAAAACACAGAGACGATAGACATAGAGATTCAAACCGTTGGCAAAATAAAACCTATCATAAATATGATAAAAAACATAGGTAAATATTAATTTACCTATATTATATAACAGTGATCTTTAAACTTTTTTTTTCTCGGAGCCCTTGATATGCTTAAAAAAAAAATTCACAGTGCTCCAAAAATTTGAAGTACCTGAAATTGTACAACTCAAACAATTATAGATCATTAAATTGCTAATATACAAACTGTATACAATATAAATGTAACTTGTAACAATTTAACGAAAAATAATGTATGTACTTAATTCAGATGTGCCCACGGAGCCCCTAGATTAGTCTAGCGGAGCCCCTAGATTAGTCTAGCGGAGCCCTAGGGCTCCGCGGAGCACAGTTGAGAACCATTATTATATAATATAATTCATAATGGTTTAATTTCATGCAACACAAGTTAATAACTTATTGTACAAATCAATTATCTATACCAGTAGTTCTCAAATATTTATTTTTCATGGAGCCTGTAAATTACTAAAAAAAATTGTATGAACCAATAAACCAAGAATATCAATTTTAATCAAAAAGAAATTATAAATGATGATCATTTCAATGAATCTAATAATATTTAATTTGGATGAGTTAATGGAGAACTAGATCATTTGCTGAACTCTGAGACTTAGCATAGTTTGAGAACTACTGATAGATACATTTATACCTAACATTTTTAATTAAATGTGAGTTATGTTTATAGGTCAAACAAATCTAGTAGATACCATGAAGACCGATCACAATTTGATAGTCGAAACCATTTTCAAAGAAGTCATCATCAAAATGTGAAAAGAGAATTTAGAGAAGATTCAGTAAAAGATAAACATAGATTTAAACACAAAGATGAAAAAAGACGGAGTTATCATGATTACAGTAAAGGAAGAAATTGGGTTGAAGAAAATGAACGATTTTCAATTCCACAAAGAATGTAATTTATCCTATTCTAAATCATTAGTTTTTTTTTCTGATCATAAACATTTTTTTATTCTTTACCATTTGTATAGAAATAATTTTACGTACAGAAAATATATTAAACTTAACTTATAATTTTTAAATATTATCGCTAAAATACTATATATATTTTTTGTTCAATATTTTCCAAATGCCTTTTAATATCTGAAAATGTATACTGTACAAAACTATAATATAGTATATTATTTCTTATTTCAAATGAGCTTTTGTCTTAGGTAATTAATTGAAACTTAAATGTGCTAATATTGATTTTATTGCTAATAATGTTTCAGGTCACATAATGATTTACAAAAGTCAAATAGATCAGAAGATATAGTTAAAAAGGCTACTAAAAGGCCCGCAGATCGATCCGTGTATAATAAGGTAATTGTGTGTTTTAAAGAATTTCTTTCACAATGTTATTAATATTAATTGTTGGCTTATAAATATTTTTTTAAAAAAGGTAGGCAAGTAGGTACTACTCTGTTGTATTTATGTTTTGAATTAACTATTATAGGTGGTTAAATTTAAATTCAATAATACATCATTGTTTAGAGAAACAATTCTGAGCAGAGACAGTCTGTCAGACTTACTGTTTAATATTAAAAATATAATATAAATAGGTAATATCTTAAAATAAATCAAAAATGTCATTGTCTATATTGAATTCATAATAATATACTATACATAAAAGTTAAAAGTTCTCACAAATAATATTTTTAAATTATAACAAAATAATTAATGTTGTTATTTATCATTTGAATAAGTACATTTTTAGATTTTATGGTTCCAGTATAAACTACTTTTAAAAAATAGTACATTCAATTTTCTAAACATATATATATATAAAAAATGTCTAGATTTCCAATATCTTTTAGTTGAGAAATTAACATTTTATAAGGAGCTTTTTACTAAAATTTTAAGAATTTCTATTTAGAGAATAAGTTTTAATTGAAATTTATCAAAAAAAAACTTATTGTCATGTCGATAAATAGTTCAAAAACTCTAAATATTTTGAAAATGTTATCGTACATAGAAAATAATAATTTAATCATTTGTTGAAGATTTAAAGTATCTACTGATAATTAATTTCATTTTGTACAAAAAATGAATCATAAAATTAATGCATTAATTTCTCTGTTTGGAATCTAAAATTGGAAATATATTTTTGTAACTTTGTTAAAGTTTATAATATTAAAGCATTTATCTCTAATCACATATCACATACTCAATTAAGCAAAAAATTACAATTTAAATTAATTATTCATTGATAAATGTTTTAACATAGTTCATTTTAATATAATTTTCTCTAAAATATATATATGAACCTAGTATTAACTATTAAAACCTTTAATAAATTAATGATACAAATATAATCTAAAATGAATAGTAGCAAATAACAAATTTAAAAAATGTACAGCTATTATAATGCACACCAATGCAATAAATTAATATATTATAATATCAATTTTTGATCAAAATGTATATCTGTTTTAGGGTTTTCAAGGGATGCATATGCATCCCGCCATTTGAATCAATTGATTTTTTTTTTAAATTTAGGTTAATTATAATTTTATTAATTATTGTAAATTTTTTTTACTACCTAAACTATTTATTATTTACATTCTATTATTTAAATTGTAAATAATGAAATTTTTTTTAAATAAAAAATTCAAGAAATCATCAACAACTTTATTATAAATTCTAGGTATTAATTTCATTGTTTTTTTACAATTAAAAATATAATATATACATATATATATATATCAATTTTAAAATAATTAAAACTTTTAAATTAATTTTTAGTTTTAATCAAAATATGTTATGTATTGTCATATTGATTATTTGTGAATTAATATTTTTAATTAACATGAGGTAGGATGGAATTGTTAAGACTAATTTTGACACTAAATCCTTTACTCCTATTAAACTAATTCTCTGTAAGAGGAAAGGCATTATTAATTTCATGATAACCATTCTATTAATGTTTAAGAATTGTACAATATTTTTTACTTAACAATTAATAAATAATAAATAATCATAATTCTTCATACTATTTTACAACTAGTGAGGAAATAAGAATTTTGTATTACTTTGTATTTTGTATAACTTTAAAATTATACTCTTTACCAATAATTAATAAATTATTTGTCATAGTTTATTAAATCAAAATATTAAAAAATGTGTTTATTTACTTTTGTAGACTCCAGCCAAGGTTTCTAAAGTTGAACATCAACGGTTGCTGAAGAACGTAGACGTTGATGATTTTTTGTCTGTAGTACACGGTCAAAAATAAAAATATATTAACTGATACTGTAATTATTGTATATATATTAAATTAATGTTCTATTTTTGTATCTACCCTATATAGTAAAAAACGCTGTAAATAATTTTTTATTTAGAAGATTTTTTGTTTATTATTTTAATAAGTAGTAACAGTATATGTGTATTCTTATTTATTCAAATACAGAGGTTTTGAATGTTCATTTTCATCTTGTTACTCCTTTATGAATCATTGCTAGCATATCCCTCTATCGATAAGTACCACTTCAAAAGTTGCATTTTCTTTTGCATATTCTACTAATTTCTACATCATGATTTATGAAGTCGTCACCAACATCTGCCTAGCAAGTTATGGGTCTACTTTATTGTCATTTCTTGTTTATTTTGTTAATCATATGCATTTTATTATTTATTGACCACGAGTTCTCTAAACATGTTCTAAATTTTTTTAAATTTGGATGTTATACAATTCCTAAAGTTAATTTTTCTTTGGTCAGTAACTATGTGTCACATATAGTAATTACAGAAAAGATTAAATTTTTTTTAAATTTTATTCTGTGTAGTAACTACTGATTGCATTTTATCCTTGTTTACAGATATTCTTGATCTTAAGTGTTGGACGTATTTATATGCCTAATTTTCATCTATCCAATTGGTACCACAATATCATCAATGGTATCAACATAAGCCAATACCGCGTTCAGCATTAGACCAGATCATTTTTTGTTTCTTACAAAATTTATCATGGTCAATTTTGTTTTTTAAATTGTATTTTATTTCTTGGTAATATTGATATTATGATGTTACAATGATACCAGGGAGTCACAGGGTAATCAGTAAAAAAAAAAAAACAAGGAAAGACTCGGAAAAAGAACAATTAGGTTTTAGGTATTAAAAATAATATATTGATTGATTATCCCCTAAAAAAATGTATTATATCAAATTAATTATTAATCATTTATCAATGATTTTATATGATATCATATTATCTGTTAGGTATCTACAACGATAACAATTATACAAACCATTATTTCCTCAGAAACACCTTTCAATATTTTTTATAATCGTTAAAAATCCATACACTTTAATCTTAATAAGACTATACATTAACTAAACAGCTAACTGATGGGTGGTAGTCATACAATGTCGATTCATGTTGAAAATTTTATCAACCACTGGTTCCTAATAAAAATGTGATAGAGCAACGAAATAATACTGTTACATGGTCAAATAAATTTTAGATTGTAAAAACATACTATGTTGTACTTTAGATTTATTAACCTTTTACACTGGTAACCTTCCAAATAAATGTTTATTTTTTTAGTAACCCCTAAGTACATATTTTATAGACACAAACTTAAATAATATGTGTGTTATGACCTTGAGGTTGAGGATGAGGTAATTCATTAGACTTAAACATACTATTTCTAATTAAGAATTTTATTTAATAAATAAAAATTCCAAAATTATGTTATAAAATATACCACAGTTAACATTTATTTTATTAACAATTATTTATATAAAACTTATTAATATTTATAAAGCTCATTATTACAGAAGTAAGAAATTATTAGATTACAATCAATTTAACTAAATGTAATTAAAAGTTTAGCAGATGAAACATTACTTAGAATAGTTTGTTCATTAGTCATTTACAATAAATCAAAATGAATCTCTTTAAATTAAAAATTAATCATCTGGTTGATAAAGTAACAAATAAAGGTGTTGTTTGATACTCAATCTGATCATAATTATATGTAATATATTATCACATATCTATTTCATTATTAAGATTAACAATAAAAAAAAAACTAAATATAAGAATGTTACAAATTGTGTAATTTTAAAAGATCAACAATAGAAAAAAACAATAAACTTAATTTAAGAATATAATACAATGAATATCACTAATTCGACATTTTTAACTTGTTATTAAAAAAAAAAATTGGAACATACAAGTACAAAACAAAATGTGCATAAGTCAGCAGTGTGATTAGGATGGATTTTTCAATGAAGGGAGATGGGTGACAGTAATAACTAACAAAGATATAAAAATGTTTGTTTTGTTAATAATAATATTACAAATTATTTATAGCTCGGCCCCAAAGGAAATAAATCCTTATGCTTCAGACCTCTAATTACATAGCTACCAGCTGGCATAGTTATGTATTATTGTCCTAAGAATAATAATTAAAATATTTAGCATGTTATTTAGAAGGCTACATTCGTCTAACATAAGAAATTATCGAAATTATATATTTTTTAGTGAATATACTTCCTATACTATGTTCAAGTTAAGAGTGCCCAAACTCATCTATGCATACTAAGCCACCGACAGCTGTCAGACCTACCAGACGACATCAGACACCCTGAGATTGGTTGGCATTGTACGATATATGCGATACACGAGTGAACAGAACTAGTTTTCGTCCGAGCAACTGGGCATTCTTAACCTGAACAGAGTATAACGAGTATATCAAAACTAAAAATTAATAACAATAAAATCTTTTTATTATTATTATTAAGAATGATATAAATGATAGTTAAGAGTTAAAAATGGAGGTTGGCTAGAATAGCAATCAGGCCTATCAGGGGCCAAAGCCTATTAATTATTTAAAATTTTAATTGTTTAAATTTGAGTATTTTTAGGTAAACAATATTGCATTAAGTGATTTCAACAAATATAATCTATTACCTCAATTTACAAACCAATCATATAAATTGATAATAATTAAATTAAAATCAGTGTTTAAAATTGTATATATGAAAATAATGTAAACCATGTCACCTATATATTTGACATTGGTTTATCAAAAGCTGGGTTCACAATAGTAAACATTTACATTATGTATCATATTCAGCAAAAATGTTAATATTAATGTTAATGTTAATGCGTGTGTGTGTGTATGTGAATGTGTACATCACATGATACATCAAAGATTAAGTTAATGTATATTTCATAATTAAAAATTAGATTTTAAAAATAAACCTAAGTGCATAAATACTCAATAAAGAATTATTGATAAATGATGTAGTATTTATTAAAAATACTTCATTACTGCTATAATTATTGGAAGTATACAAAACAAAAGCTATTTTATTCTATAAAAAAAAAATATTGAGTCTCTTCACTATAAATATAACTTTAAGATAAGTGTAAGTAAAAATATTGATTTTTAAACTACTAAATAGAGTATACAATATTTATATTTTTATTTAGTTATATAAAAAAAAAAATCCCAAATAAAAACAAGAATTGTAGAAAAATTGTATAAAATATTCTATGGTTATTATTTGAATAAATTTATGAATACAGTTTATACTAAACAACTTTAAAACATTTTCAAAGTATTGAGGTATATAATTGATTAATTTTTTCAAAATTGTCAAACTTTTATAATCATTAGAATGCAAGACAACAAAGTTTCAAACAGAATAAATAATGGTTATGTTATATCCACAAATCTATCTCCCCACTTAAGGACCCACACATATAATAAATTGAATAACATTTATAAAAATTTAAAAATAAAGTTTTAAGTAACAATAGGTTAGTCTATTGAAGTTAAAAAAATAACATTAGCTGCATTATACAAAATATATATTTATATATACAGTAGAACCTCATTAATTCGGACTATTTGGGGCTCTAGGTTGTCCGAATTAATGAAAGTCCGTATTAAACAAAATAACCGAAAATCGTAAATTATAAATTTAAAAAAATGTATTGGATATTTTATTATACAAGTTTCAAACTGAATATAATAAATACATTATGTGTGTCTTACAATATTTAACCCAAAAATTATTTATTTGGATATTTGTAGAACCCGTTTTAGGTTCTTAGGAAGTTGTTTACTTTAATCTACGACATAAACTAGAGTAATTTACGTATTATAAACAGGTGTCCGGATTAAACAAAGTGTGGACTAATGAAGTCCGGATTAATGAGGTTCTACTGTATTTATGATTCATACATCAAGTTTTACTAAAACCTTAGTTATTTTCAAAAATCACCGTTAAGGATGTTTTTCTTGTTATCAATTTAATATTCAATATCTATAACTTCAACCAACAAATTACCAACACTGCAAACACAAAAAAATTACCAAATGGATATTTAATTTATGTTATATTCAAAAAAAAAATATACCTTTCTGTTATGAATTATTTGGATGATGTCAAAAGTTGTTGCATTTTACATATGAATAGTAGCAGCTGTATAGCGAGCTTCTCCTTTTCTCCAGCCCCACTGATTTGGTCGATACTAAATAAACAATAATATTTAATTATAGTACAACAAATTAATGGAATAATGATTGAACAATATAAAAAATTAACTATTTATAATATAAACTACTAAATTAAATATTTATAATATAAACTATTTATATTTTTATAAATAAATGGTTTATTTTATTTTATAAATAATAAATCAAACACTGCTCATATATGTAATGACACTTATCACTAATTTAATAAATTATTGAAATATGTATAATAATACTATTGTTATTGTACATATTTTATAACTACTACTTTATAAAGCTAAATCCTCATCCAAATCATACTTCGCTGTTTCATCCATCTTAAAAAAAATATCAGAAGCACTGACTTATAACTTATCATAATAAAATTATATAAATGAAAATCATTAATT
Source organism: Aphis craccivora (assembly GCA_009835225.1). Classification (NCBI taxonomy): domain Eukaryota; kingdom Metazoa; phylum Arthropoda; class Insecta; order Hemiptera; family Aphididae; genus Aphis; species Aphis craccivora. The sequence goes on along the minus strand of VUJU01001328.1, from coordinate 41,847 downwards.
AAATAAATGTATACTGCAAACATTAAGCAATAATAATATAATATAAACATATTATATTTCAATATGTTAAGCAATATATAATTGAAAATAGTATACTTACTCTAATTAGCATTTGTCCAGATCGTGTATGTGGATTTAAATATGCGTAAAATATCCAGACTAAAGACATAAGAGTTAATGAAACGCACAATGCAATGAAGAATAAACTTGTACTAGAAGATGAAGAATTTGTGTCTAAAAATTAAATAATATAAAGTTAAGTAAGTACTAAGTAATATATTAATATTATATATTATATTATTATATTTTTATTTATATATAAGTAATATATTTTATTTGTATAGTATAATTAATAGTCAATTACGAGATTCAGATTTAATAGATGATTCAATACTAGAATTATCAAAATTGGTAGGAGCAATAGTTGTCACTCCAGATGTGCACATTTCTTCATTAATAAGCTTTAATTTTTCACAGTCTTTCTGGTGCCAATCTTGGCGATTGCGATCAACTCCTGAAGAACATCGGTTGTCACACCAAAAACACTAGTGCACAAAAAAAAAAAAAATCTTAACTATTTGTAATATGTATATTGTATTTAAATATAACAATAAATTAAATATGTTTCCTATATATTACTTGGAAATTTGTATCTTTTTTAATACAACTAGTACAATTTTTCTTTTCTAGACATGTTGGCAATGCAGTTAAAATTATAACAGTTCCATTTGTTACTTCATCTTCGTGAAATGTTACTCTATGATATTCATAAATAGTTTTTCTTCTCACAACTATACCCGAAAAATAAAATATAAATGTTAAAAATGATATAACAGAAATTAAATGTTGGGCACTTGAAATTATTTTTTTAAAATAGGAAATTTAATTTTTGATTATCAGGAACATTATTGGTAGTAGAGTAAAAATAATTTAAATTATACTAACAAAATATTGTTTTGTCTAATACATATGCATCAGATAATCCAATTTTCACTGGATGATTTGTAGAATCAATTTCTTTGATTTTTGATGGTACATTTTTGTAAGCAAATACAATGTTTCCATTTGAATGTAAAGTTGTTTGAAAAGTAAATCCTCCAGCTTTAGGTTTATCTTGTAAAGTGACATTATGCCAAGTAACTGTTAATGCAGTATCATTTTCCAAGTAATAAATATTTGAATAATTTGATGAACTTAAATCGAAATTGGCCATTAATGGTGCAATGTATTGAGTAGCTGCTAACCAAGAATGAATATATTCTCCTAAATACAAAAAACCTCCAGTTGCAATTGTGGTTGAATTTAATAGATGTCCATAGAAAGGAAACTGAAACTTCAAGTTGATTGTCTGAAAACATAGATTTTATTTAAAAAAAAAAACAAATTCATCCAGAATTATATTGTCTTACTGCAGCTCTGCGATGAGAATCTGATAACATTTCATGTATATTTGCATCAGGATGATTCACCAAATCAACCCAATACTCATTAAATACCTTCATATTGTTAATTGTTGTACTATTGTAGTATATATGAGAATCCTAAAATCATATTAAAATATTAGAGTGGTGTTAACTACTGCAGAAGTTTTACCCCCATATATTGAAACTGTTTTAGGTGTGTATTGTGTAACCTAGCATATTTATGTATCAAATTCTTATTCTCATTCATATCAGTAATACATAATATTACACAAATTAAATTATTAATGAATTTGTAGTAAAGGATATAAATGTTGCACAAACAATATATTACAACAACAACTATATAAAGAACCGAACATAGTAGCAGTACTACAATATAGAAGAACCTCATGGACTGACCACATATGGAGGTCAAATAGCCTAATGAAAGTGGTATTAAAATGGAAACCCCTTGAGAGAAGACCACTAGGCAGACCAAAACAAAGATGGGTAGACAAAGTAAAAAAGACTTTGGAAGAATTTGGAATACAAGATATAGAAGCAGTAGCTCAGGATAGGACAGGTAGAAGCAAATTTGTGTTAAGGTAATGGGCTTCAATGGCCTTTAAAAACCGGAGAGAAACAAACAATATTTCCAGAATATAAGAACTTAAATAATTAATTTTTTTTCAATTATAAGATGAGAATAAAAACTTTTCACTCCAACACATAATAGTTGTCATTCATGTTTTTAGTTTAGTGGTTAAAAATTATTTTAATACAATTTTTCCTCCACCATACAAACATAAGCGCAATTTGGGGGGCTAAGCCCCCCACCCAATCAATCGTAGCCCCCAAAATATATCTCTCTGGAATATATATATATAGAAACATATATATTATACACAGTACATACATGTCAATAATTTAGCCCCCAAAATTTAAAACTCAAATTACCCCTACGCATACAATGGGGTAATACATTACTAATACATACATTCTCAATGGGCATTAAAATAAAATTTGTATTATAGAGAAATCTAGTTCTAATTTGGTTATGGTTCTAAGCATTTAATTAAATAGGAGTTTCATTGTTATAATAAAATAAAATATAAAAATAATATATTTTTAAGTAAAATAATAATTTTAAATTTTTAACTTCAAATATTGAACATTCAATACCAAACATAATATATAAAAATGAAAATTATATTACATGTTCAATTTAATTTATACAGCTGTGGTCAAGGTTCAAGCTACTTAGATAAAATAATACAGTGTTATAAAAAATTTAATGATTCAAATAACATAAATTATCACGCTATATTAAAGTAAAAATAAAAACTATGTACAAGTCTCAAGTAATAAGTGTTTTGCTTTACTTGTCTCATCTTAAAATGAGTAATATAATAAAAAAAAAATTAAATTAAAGAAAAATTATTATATAAAACAATTTTCTAGAGCTTGATTTGTTAAACTATTCAAAGATTCAAAAATAATTATAAGTAAAAAATAAGTCTTATGAAAATGAGAAAAATGTAAATAAATAAATATTTAAAATGTTTTATTTTGTGAAAGTTTTAAAGCACTATTCTTTGGTCCATTAGTATTTTTCATGTATATAAATCATTGTAAAACTTATAATGAATATTATACATTAATTGTAATAAGAATATTATACGGAAAGTCATTCTTAAATGTTTTGTTAATTTAAATAAAATTGTAATTAATATTATTATAATATATAAGTTACCATAACTTCGTTCTGTTCATTTTGGCCATTGGCAACCATTACATTTTCTAAAAATTAGGGTTCCAAAAACTATATTATGCAGAAAAAACTATTGTAATATTTTAGTAAAACATTATCTGTGAAATCAGCTGATGGCCAAGATGAACTGGACAAGTTATAATATTATTAGATTTGTAAAATATTATTTAAATAAATCAACAGTCATTAAAATGTTAAGAAATAATAATAATCTTTCAAGACTCGATGCATCATATTATGATCAATTAAAATATTATTCATGTAGTATACAGAAAATTCTTGTTTTTCAATATTAATTGACTTTAATAACGGTAGTCAATTGTAATATAACTATTTATTTTTCATAAATATGATTGACATATGGTTCTAAAGATTATACATTCAATACAATTTATTATATATTTAATATATCATTTGCTAGTTTTATAAATGTTATTTTATTTTAATACAAAAGAAAGTACTCTTTTTTATATAATTCTAAGTGCAAATATTAAAATAAAATTATCAATATTATAATAACTGAATCTGTTAAGATTTTAAAATAGAAGTACTAATTGATTTGTTTTATATTATGCATATTTTTCAAAAAATTCCCATTTTATCAATCACACTTATGATAAAAAGGTACATTGTTAAATAAAATTAAATGAAATAAAATAAATAACATAGCGTAACTTTTAATTAATCTTCAGATAAGCACATTCTAATTTCATCATATTTTGTTAACTTAAGCAAAAATAGCTAAACCTAATATTATATTAATATGTGTGATTATGTTCTAGAAAAATTAGGTATCAATATATTTTAGAATGTTTATTTATGTATTTTTTTTTGGGGGGGGGGGAGAATAAAATATAATGTATTTACAACCTATCAACATTAAAAATTTAACACACTATAATTTAATTAGGCAACAAAAATTATGTTTACATTTAATTCTTATTATTTTTAAGAAAATCAACAAAAAAAAAAAAAATAATAATAATAATTTAAAGTAAAACAACTACTAGTAATTGATATGGTGATATATTGAAACTTGTAAATTTAAATCAGTTCAGAATAATTTTTGAAATATAATAGTTTATTTCTGCTTTATTTACTGACATTTCTCATGTTGTAATTAAACAATTAATACCTACTTAATTAGAGTTAAAATCCAACTTACATTTTTTGATTTTGTAATATTATGATTTTTAAGTGTTTCATTGGTAATTGCTGAAGGAAAATCTAAATCAACTGGCAAAGCTAAAGGTGTGGGTGTTCCTAAAAAAATATATATATTACTTTTAAGCACAGTTAATTTTATAAACTATAACAAACAACTTTACCTATATAACTTATATTGTTAGAACTCGTCTGAACCGGAGGTTCATGTGTCACTGAAGTTAAATTCTTTCCAAGTACTTTTTCAGAATCATTGGTAAAAAGCGAAGTGTTTGATAGATTTGTTTCTATATAAATTTATATCTTAAATTAGTTTAAGATTAAAAATAAGTTAAGTACATAATAGGTATATATAATTATATTCTTTTTTTACACTTAATGGAAATAATTTAATTTTTAATTAATTAATTTAAATATTGTAAATATTATATTATAAAAAAACCTATGTTTTAATTTTAAAAAGTAAAATAATGTATACAATATGCATTATACATTATACTATTCTTAATCAGGATACTTTATATTTTACATACCTGTACTAAATCAATAAAATAATATTATTAATTAATAATAATTAATAATTAATCTAATTAAAATAAATGTCTAACTTTAATATAATGATAAGGCAGAATGTGAAGAAAAATAAAACAATTTATTTATTTTTTTGTTTGAATACCTGATCTTAAAGGTATAGTTTTATAAGTACTTACCTTGTTTTGTTAGTTTAGTTCCATTGTTTTTGTCTATGATTGCTTGAATAGAAATATTTTTTTGTTGAGGAGTAGTATTAGTATTAAGATGAGATTCAGCTAATCTTTTTATTCGTACGTTTGGAAGTGTCATTATATCAGTGTCTAAAAAAGTCTTATCGTAGGTGGAGGTTTTATAAAAATATTCTGAAAAAATAATAAAAATTGTAAATATTAATTAAAAAAACAATAATAAAATTAAAATATAAAAATTATATCAGGTGATAAATAATAAATAATAAATAGGATTTTAGATTTTTTTTATTTAATTGAAAAGTTAATTCTATAAAACAGAGACCAGAGGATTAAGAAGAGCTTATAAGTTATAATATAATCTTAAGTAATCATAATATTTTAAATATTTATTTCTAAAATAAAGCAAATAATAATAGTAAGAAAAATAAATTAAACTAAACATTATTAGATAGTTTATTGACAGTTTAAATTATCAATTTTTAAGATTTGTTTTTTAAAACCCTAATTTTTTTGTATTATATAACAATTAATATACTCGAATATGATACACAGCTAACGTGTTAATCAAGCTTAAAATATATGCAATATGCCTTTATATTTATTTTTATAATATATACAACATAGTTATGATATCTAATGTTTTATACAAATTAATTAACTTATTACCTAGGTAAATCATTTTTAACTAAAGGTAATAAAATTAAACAATGTATCAAAGTATATCAAATTATATTATGATTTTATACATTTTTAAATGAACTCATTATCTCACGTTATATTAAACTTTTTACGTAATAAGAAATTAATAATTATTTGATATATCTGTTAGGTAATATATATAATCAAAATAGGTGAATATTGACTGCCATAAGAGTATGTCAACATAGTAGGCCATACACCCAGCATTAAGCGTATGGCATTTTTTTGGATTTTTTTTATACAAGTAAAGTAATAACCGGTAAAGAAGATGATATAAACACTGATCCAACTACAAAAGATTAAATAAAAAAAACTAGTTTAAAAGGGGGATATTTTACAACAGTAAGTGCCAGGATAGTTTGCTGTGTAGTAATTAAACATAATTATAACACAATAAGTTCTTTACTATATTTAATTTTATTTATTTATCAATTTATTATTTAATTGTCTAATAGATTATCTATATCTATTTGTATCTCTAATTAATTAATAATAGCAAAATAATTGTAATTTTATGGTTTTTATTCATACATCAATATTTAATAAATAACTAATATACATGTCAACAAACACTAGCAAACAGTATCGGACTGGCTCAAAAAGGCTCAGTACGCGATTTGGAAAAAGGGCCCCCAATAGGAAATTGGCAAATGTTTTGATTAGTCCAGAAAAAAATTTTAAACTTTGGTCAATATTTAGTTCTGGTTCAGAATAGGAGTCATTGTTAAAAGATAGATCATTTTTTAAATTTTTTAGTTATTAAATCATATAGTATGCAAAAAGTTGTGGTTCAGAAGTTAAAATGTGAACACTTATTTTTGTTAATTCAGCAACTTTTTTGAGTTTTCAGGTAAACCACACATTTTTTACTAATTTTTTTAATTTTTAAGGTCTAAGCCAAAGGTTCCCAAACTTTTCCTACTCGTGGCGCTCTTTTAGAACTGAAGTTTGCTCATGGCACCCTTAATAAATTTTAACGACCTTTTTTAAAATAAAATAGTTAAAATAAAAAACATGTTTAATTTTCAATAGATAATGAATGAGCCGCGGCTCCCCTGACTACACATTACGGCGCACAGTTTAGAAACCTCTGGTCTAAGCGAATAATACAATCTTTAAGTAATTCTGAATTGTTAATAAATCTTTCTTCCATACTATTTATCATAATATCAAATATATAATATATATATTATACTATCCCCGAACATCACTTTGACATAGGGAAACCGGTTTCAATAGCAGGAAGGTGCAGGAGGATGCGCAGAATCGGCGCGTTCTCTCGCTAGACAGACTACAGTTATATGTTTCTACTTTAAACCTTTTTTTCTATGAAACTCAAGCCTTTCATCAGATGCTAATTAACCAGGCATTTAATTTTTTTTCGCACTCTAATTACACTTTTATTTTTACTAAACTTATCTTTTATTCTAAAATCTATACCATTTAATTCAAATTCCTCATTAATTTTTGTTATAAATGTTGAATATTAGAAATAAGTTTATTAAATGTTTTATCACCATTATTTCTTTTTCCTTTAATTTGTTTCACTAAACTTGTTGTCATATTAAAAGCTATCAGATAATTTAATAAGTGTGATTGTAAGAACTGAGACAGAAGATCGTATAGTAAAAATATCAAAATAAATAACTGTAGATAAAATTATTTCAAATTTTTTGTAAAAGAGTATGAGCTGTGTATTTAGTTTTTGCATCACATTTTGAGTCACTAGAAGTTATTGCCAATAAAAAATGCATGAATAAAAAGAATCGAGAATCTTTTACATTAGGCTTGTTGAACTGAATTAAAATATATAATGCCTTACTCCATCACCTGCTTGCTCCAATTAAGTTCAATTTTCTAAGTTTATAATGACTTTTATGAGTTTGTTCTGTTAAATCTGACTATTTTTTATGTAAATCTAAAAGAAAAGTAGTATATTGTTGTACTAACATATTAATGACTAATGACTTATAAGTTATTTATAACCCTGCGGACTGCAGCCTTCATGTGCACGAGTACAAAATATAATAATTTACAAATAGTGATAATGCAAATACCAACTCATACGCCTGTATAAATATAATATAATACCTATTATTTAATAGATAGTCATAACACAACAATTTTACATTATTTATAATCAATAATACATATTTATATATAGATAGTTATTAAATTCGTAGAATAATAATGTTATTATTTTAATAACAATTATTAAAAACTTCTCAAGATAGTAAAAAAAATAATGTTTCTTTTGCATTTCTATTTACTCTAAATGAATAATAATAATATAAATAGGTATAAAATCAAGGGTCTCGATTACCATGATAAAGCTGGGGCCCCGTTCGCAATTGCGGACTAGCAATCCAGGCTAGTCCGACCCTGCTAATAAATGTCCACATTGAAACATATTTGTAAAAATTGACAAAATTCATAAAAATTATTGGTAAATGTCAACAACCACCAGTAACTGGGAACATTAACTTCTGGGTAGTCATACGCCTTAACATATAATTCACAACTTAGATGTATACACTAATTAGCCAAGTATTTAATAAAATACATTTTATTTTAAATGTCTGTGATATAATAATTTTAACGCAAGGAAAATGACCTATTTTCATTTAACTTGTTTACTTATGTTAAAACAAAATAATATCAAGATGTTTTAAGAGTATCATAGAAATATGTAATAAGAAAGTAGGTGTCTAATAATTACCATGACCTCTAAATGAAATTGTGTCAAATAAGTACAATTAAACATAGAAATATTGTTTTAATATAAAGTAATAATAAAATATAGAACAAAAACTGTACAACATCAAAACACGAAAGTTGTAAATAGTGAATATTGAATAGATCATTAATCAAATCTATAATTCAAGTACGTCATTGATAATAGGTATTTATATAATAGTCAATTACCTTCATGAGGAGACACTGAGGAGATAGTAAGAAAAACAAAGGATAAACCACAGTAAAAACTTTTAGCCGTCATAATTATTTATGTAGTAGTTTAACACTTATGAGAAAGTAAGATTAATGTTGCAATTTAAAAGGTTCAATGGTGCATTGTTAATAGTTATCACTAAACAGAATCAAACGTACGGAATAAAACTTAAGAGTTAATTATTAGCGAACAAAAACGAATGACGACTAAACGAGGTAACTGTTACACTAAACACACTAACAAGTAACAACTGCTGGAAACAAATAATTACAAGTAATAACATAGACTAGACCTTAAATATTATATATATATATATATATACAATTTATATATTGCTGATGATAAGTAGATAAGTGATAGTCACTATTGCTGTTAGAGTGCGTTGCAGTCGACATAAGTTGTGATTTGTTACTATAGACTATAGAAGTCTGTGGTCCACTGGTCCATACTCCATAGTCCATAGACATCCTATAAAGATATTTATCTATATTTAGGTGTATGGTACTATGGTGGGGTCGGAGCCCTAGAGCACTGACTACTGACTGCCGACTGGGTAGTGGGTAGTTCAGTAGTTGCCAGTTGGCACTTTGTAGTTGTTGCCTGTTGGCTTGCTATAGTTGTTAATTGTTATAGACATAATATAGTGTTGCACAAAAACAACAGTTTGTTAAACAGTGTTTAACAGTGTGTGTACAACATGGACAACTGCACATGCGGTTGCTGTTATTATATATTTTAATATTTATCTACTAACTGTGAAAACTAAGTTGCATTGTGTTGCTCAGTACAAGTGTAACGCCTTATTTACCTTTATTCTACGTCCTGACACGATTTAAGATAATAATATAATATCGTGATTTAGAATAAAAAATCCATTTTACTCTTTTCATTTTTAACATTAGATGGAATCACAGACTATATAGTTGTACTACTTGTACTCGGATAGAATGATTACGCGACTATTTATTAATTCCACGTAATCTAAGGCGGAAAAGGTTTTTATCAAATAGTTGTTTTAGCAGACTGCTTTACCACGATAGAAATAATTATTTCTATCATGTGCTTTACTAGCGATTATGGTAATAACATGGCCCGTAGTTTGGCACATAAGCGAGAGGCGGTATTTGTTATTTCCTATTTAGTGGTAGACCTCGAATTGAAATATCTTATTTTACGCCAATACACTATGGACATACCCAATATATTATGATAAAGATAAACCGGGTATGTCAAACATTAAAGTGGGTATTTATACATAATATTAGCGCTATGAGGAATTATAATTTTGATTCTTAGAATAATATTATATATTTAACCAACCCATTTCAGTCATTTAGTTCAAATAAAGAATGAATATAACTAGTCTTTTATTACTATGAATAATTATTAATAAGATTCTGAAAGGAGGGATGAATATATTTATTTTACAAAATGTCTATTTGTGTGAATCTATAAGAAAAAATCTCCAGCAAAAAAACCCGAGTACAAAATCCCTGGAAAAAAATCCTCAAAGCTATACCTAACTGTTCGATACACCTGTCAAAAATAATAATGAATAATAATAAAACAATATAAAATTTGAATGATAATTATTTTGATCAATCAGTTCAGTCTCTTGTGTATATTATTACTCACAGCTGTAAACAATTTTCCAATAGTTATATTATCTTCATTTTGTCATTTAACGTTTAACTATAAACTAATTCTTTAAGAAGGACATGGGTGCCGTGAGGGAGGTGCAAGGGGGTGCACTTGCACACCCCTGGATTTTCAAAAAAAAAAAAATTGAATGGTATTATATAATATAATATTTATAATATCAAATAATAATAATATAAATTATTATTATTATATAATATATATTAGAATTAGAAATCACCGAATACTATGCACAAATGCACCCACCTGATAAAATTCCTGGCGTTGCCTATATGTAGAAGGATATTTATAGTTTTATTGTATCCTCTTTTTGTTCTACTCTCTCCGGAGTTCGGGTTCACCTAAGTCCTAAAGCATCTATTCTATTGTTTACTTTATTGGTTCGACTGTCATTAATTTCGTTTTTAAATTTTCTTAGGTACCACTGGTACCAGTTTCCATATTGTGGAACAAACATCCGTCAAAAAGAATTAGTTATCTACCTATTAAATATTGTTTTATTATTGTTCATTTTTATTTTTGACAGCTGGTGTATCGAACATTTAGATATAATTTTAGCCTTTAGGGATTTTTTTCCGATAACCACCTTTTGTGTGGTTTCCTGAAAAAATGGAATGTTCATAATTTTGAGGTATTTTGTCGAAACAAATAATATTTATAAAAACTAAAATCATGTCATATTGCATACGAATACTTTTCGATTCATAATTTATATTAGAATATTATTATATTGTTATATTAGATAATTTCCCGTTACCAGGGGTAACCATGTAACCAGGGTAACCGTAACATAACACATCACTTTTAGATTCTGGACGCAAGGCAGAGCGTAACGCTATTTCGGTAACGCTTTTCAAATCTATGTACCAAAGAAAAGACGTAAAATGTCAAAATACAAATTTAAAACTATGCCTTATATTTTTAATTTTTAAATAAACATCATTAACAGCAACAATATAATATAAAGTATCTTAGGATAAATAAAATTTAAATCATTAAAATAATAATATATTAATATGATATAATGTATAAGTATACTTAAATACCTACTTAATACTTTATTATAAATAAATACAGAGCAATAAATATAGAGCATAGGCGTTGTTTTCGACGAAAAATAGTATTACTTATTGTAGTATGACTATTAGCTAATACTGGCAATACTGCTAAATGCTAATAATAAATTAAATTACAATAATAGAAGTACAACATTTATATTATATTATTATATATCATAAATTCATAAAATATATTCAATAGTAGTGCTAGTACCTACTTAGTACCACGGTTTAAGATCTTAAACCGTGCTTAGTACCTACTTTAAATGTGGGCTAACACAGTTTTCGCTCAGAATCGTTTATCATATAATCATTATTGTTATGATTTATCATTGAATTCAAATTTAACACTAAACATAAACCTATAAACACGTCCATAGGCGTCACTAGGCTCTTATTATCGGGGGTAGGGGGGAGGTCATTAATCATAATTTACTGACCCATTAAAAAATCTTCTCATATTAAACTTATCTAATACATTCCACATTTCCACTTAAATTTTATTTACCCATTTATTATCTGAATAAGAACAGAAAACATCTCACCATAGGCGTAAGGTGGTCAAATTTGTTGGGGGGGGGGCTTTATCCCTTCCAGGGAGAGACATTTACGAGTTTTTGGGAGGCTATGATTCAAACTGGGGGGCTTAAATTCAGACTGAGGGGCTAAGTCTCCCAAGCTCCCCGCTAACTACGCCTATATGTATCTCACACTCCTATGCTTTTATAATTTATATTTAAATAATTTCCCAGTCAAGTGTTACTAATGGGTGGATTCTTATTCATATTTTCATTGTATTTTTGTTCTATCACTACATACACTTACCCATTGTGCTAAATAGTACAGATTGTATATTTTAATAAAAAAAAAATAAATAAATAAATAAAATAAATATACAAATATACTTATATTTAGGTGAACAGATACATACATTGATATATTTAAATCTTAAAGTATATAAAAACTAAAAAGTAGGTATATAATCTTTTATAATAAAACTATTTTATAAATTGTTATTTTATAGTTAATTATTTCATTAATAAACGTCGACATCTTACTGTCGTTTCTGAGTCAAATCTGTCAAGTATCAATTATGTTTTGGAAATCAATTGGATATGTGACATAATCTGACTTAACATGTTACATGGGAATAACAATTGCCCCCTCGTGCCCCCCTTAATGCCTCCTATGAACACTATTATAGTACTATTGTAGCATTACTCTATGACCTATGTAGGTACCTATGTTATAAACCACTTAACCACGAATATTTATATTTATATTAGTGCTCTAAACACATAGGTACCTACATATGATGACAGATAAATTTACAGTGAATCAATGAAGAGGTTATATATTAATATTATATACTTTCCTCCTTTTTTATATATCAGATTTAAAAAATATTGATTAAGTTAACAGTACCGGTATACATATTTATTTATTATGTTATTCAGTATTCACTATTCGGGTCTCGGGATAACGTCAAATCATCAAAAATTTGTAACATTTCCTCCAATAAAAATTAGAATATGTTATACAATATACATATATTGATATATTACCTATATAGATATGGTACCACAGAATAAAGCAATGGTACTATATATCTAGGTATATATTATTATTAGGTAATGTTATTATAATTTCATGGTTTAATTATTATTTGTTGTTTAATTCTAGGTGTACCTAAAATCTATATTTGCATGTTTATACTTTATTCTATGTTTATTTTAACATTTATGATAATATTAATAATTATTTTATGACGTTTAACTTAACGGTATAAGGACTTTGCCACTTTGATACCTACCTACCTATTTATTTAATATATTATTGATTATTGATAGAACAATGCCATGATATCAAATTATATTACTCATATGCCTATACTTAGAATAGTAATACTATAATAATAGGTAATTAATAATAACTGTATAGTACTATAGTGTGTACCGTAATGTCTTATTATTCGACAATTATATCCAATATAGTATTCTACGGTAGTACGGTCAGAGGCTTATCTAGCCACCATATTTAAAAAAGACATCATGATTTATGAACAATATAAGTAATAATATTCATAATATTGAGATAATAACTATATTAGATACATATACATTATTATATATAGGTTTTAAAAGTTATAATAAATAAAAAATAGCTATAAATAACATACGCTTTACGTAATTTAAAAATTATAATAATTCAAATAATTGTCTTAGTGCTCTATCCAGGAGTGACCAATAGGTCGAACGCGAGGTGAATTGTAGTCGATCGCGACATCATTTATCATTTTCTTAATTTTTTTTTTAGTAAACAAACAAAGTATTTGTTTTTTGTAAATAAGTGTTTTTATATTATATCTCACTAGTCACTTATATAAAAATTAGATTTAGAAAAAAGCAATAAATAATTGGTTCTGAAAAATGAGTCTATAAACTGATATTGAGTCACTCAAAAAAAGCTCAGAGGTCGATCACAAGTCTTTTAAAGTTGGCCACCCCTGCTCTACATGGTAGATGTAAATATGTAATAAAATAATATAGGTAGGTAATATGAATTTACTAGGTGTTGGCGTGTTGCTGCTATTCACAGACAATTTTATTCCCTCTGTCTAAGTTCTATATGACTTGTAATGATTAATGAATAATGATGTCCATTTCACTGAAAAAGACTAGGTGGGACAAATAGGTACCTTGTTCAACCAAACATTAATGTGTCAAGTAGGGGCGTGTCTAGGGGGTGGTTTTGGGTGTTCAACCCCCCAAAAAATAAAAATTATACAATATATATTATATAACAACTTATACACTTAAAATAGGTACGTGTTAGTAAAAATATTGACCCCCCCGAAAAAAAATTTCTAGGCACGTCGCACGCCACTAGTATCAAGGTACCTATACTATTATATTTTATTATTTTTACCTAGTAAAATACTTTATAAAATGAATAATAAACTATTTATGATACCTACCTACACATTGCTATATATTATAATAAATTGATAATAAAACTTATTTAATTTTATTATTCACTCATTGACCATTGTACAATTATAATAACAAAAACATTTGTGCAGTTGTGCTGTATTACCTATTTGTTTAGTAATTTTAAACACCTACCTACTATTTACTTATAATAACAAACATTTCAATTATTTTTCAATTGTTACAAGACATTTGTAATATAATAATAATAATATGATGTTCTTGTTTGACCACCATCATAATGTGCTCTGTGTTGAAATTGCGCTTTATATATACCAATAAAAATCGTGGATTTACCCAGATGTAATTGTGTCAAAAAGAAAATAAATCCGAAATAATTAGGGTGAGAGTGGGTTTCAGAAAAAAATATAATTCTAATGACTAATGAGTATACATAATTACTGAGATCAAACATCCTCATTAGGCAGGTACGGATCCAGAACATATTATTTTCCACGACCCGGGGGGAGGAGGGGCTATCTGGAATAAAATTTCACTAAAAACGCTATCGGCAAAACAATGGATTTTATTGGCTACCGAAAATAGACATACTAGAAAATGTATCAGTCTACTGGGGGCATTGGCGCCTTGGATCCTCGCCTGCCATTTGAGGGGATTGTCTCGATTTTTAAGTTGTCTTTAGTGGCTAATTAAGAAGGACCTGAGGGTATCCTTATACATTAACCGATTTAAATTCGACCAACCAAATATACACGTACGATCGACGTTAATTTATTAATTAAACGTAAGTTTACCACGAAAAATACACAAATATGCATCAACGTATTTTCAACCTAATATATTCGTGTATCCTTACACATAAATCGATTCATGTTCGACCAACTACGAACACCCCAATAATACACGTATTATTGACGTGTATTATACGAATATTAATTACGTATTTATATATATACACCAACATTATCCGTATTTATTATTATAAACGTAGATTATACGTATTGTGTTTACAGGAGTAAATGTGCACCTGCAGGGTGCGTTTGGTTAGGAAGCTCGAAGTAATACATTATTTTTCTTTTAAAAATGTATTAATGAGCATAATATAGTTAAAACATTCATTTTTTTTTGTAATATTTCAAAATTATTATACAATTTTAAATAAATAAAATATGCAATAAATATTTTTAAAAAATGTATAAAATTATTTTAGTGAAATGCACATCCTTACGAAGGCATCTCCCTTCATATAGTCATATCTCACTATGTAATGTCTGGTTGAGAAGGGGAAGTTGACAATTTTGCTTCCGGTCCTACATTTTGAAGTTATACAACTAGTTGTCTTGTTTTTTTTCACTTTCACAAATATTGTTTCTAATGATGATAATTTACATATACCTAGTTGTCCTTGACAACTTTACTAAATTTTACTGAACATTTCTGAATTATATATCATATTACTAATGCATTGGCATTTTTTTTTTTTATTAAATATTTTAAAATAAATCTTGATTCCAGTTCCTTTTGAGTTTGAGGGGTTTGCCAAGTCAGTAATTAAGTTGGAGTGTATAATTTAGATCATTCAAAATAAAGTTTTGTAAGATTAACAATTGTATTAATTTTTAAGCCTTTTAAAAAGCTTAATTAATTATCTAGGGACTATTAAGGTCAATACACAACAATAATAATACGTATAGTTAAATTTTGAAATGTTTCAATAAGTAGAATTTAGAGTTTATAAAATGTATAGTAGGTTAAAAAGTTTAAAATATCTAACAAGTTAGGTTATATATTTGCAATTAAAAAAAATGATAATTTATACTGTAAAGGGTTTTCAAAACTTGAAACAGTCAAACCTAAGTTTTATAGTTTTGTTTGACGTTTGGCCTGTTTTACTAGATTGTTGATATTGTTTGGAAACCTAGTAGTTCACTAGTCTCCTAAATTGAATAATAGTATAGATATTACCATATTTGCATGATTTTCAGAAAGTGATTACTTTGAGTGTTACTTGAGAAAATAAAGCTATATGATGTTAATAATTTGGTAGGTAAGTATGAAAAATTATTGTTTAAGTAATTTCAATAGTATTAATCTTAATTAAGTCTAGCCAAAAATAAATGCAAATTTGTAAAGAAAACAATTTACAATTAAATCTGCAAAATTTTGAATTTGAAATTATTGATATATCATTAAATATAAAATATATACGAAATGAATTGGTATATTAACATAAATTACAATCAATTTAGCAGAACAATAGTTGTATAATACATTTTACATTTATTTTTCCTTATTATTGAAATACAGCTTTAATTTTAAATGATTGTTGCTATAAAATAAATTATACAATTGAAATACATAATATTTAAATATTATAAATACCATTTTACATTGTTACTTTAGGTATTAGTTAATAGTTATCAATTTTGAAACAATCGATATCCATTTTTTACATTACATAAATTAAATCTAAATTGGTATTCTAATAAAGGTTAATTGCAAAAATTAAAAATAATTTTTCTATTGTCGGTTAATAATACCAAAACCAAAAATAGAAAAAATATTTTCTCGTTTTATACATGTTTTTTTTTTTTTTTTTTTTTAAAAAAAGGTATTTTTATTTAATGGTGTAAATTTGTTATTAGATTAGTACAAAATTTTATTTTGGTGTTCATATAGCTAGGCCAAAAACTGTTACAATAACATATATAGTTTTGTTTTCCCATCTAACAGTACAACTACCATCTGTTGAATTATCCCAAAAACATGAACTTGCTGAATGAAGACCAGCACCAATTTTTTGCATGATGGCACATGTTACTACAAAAATAAAAAATAAACCTTATTGAATAGTTCCTAAATATATAATAACAGAAAAAAATTAAAAATTCCAAACATAAATTATTTCTATTATACCTATATATTTAAATGGTTTGGCCAATTTAGAAAGTTTTGTAAGACAGTTTTCAACCACAGAATCCGTCCATTTATTTACCATATTTTGTTGGTATAATTGACTACCAATTGAATGTTCAATTGAGTCTTTAATAATGTCACTCACTTCGTCCACCACAAAAAGTGTCTAAAATAAATAACTATTTATCAGTAATATATAGCGACATTTGATTAAAATTATGTGTAGAACATTGTAGGTACAACTAAAGTAATTAATTCAATAAAATATATTTCGTAGCATTATGTTTGTTATCAACAAACAAAAAATATCATATTTATTTTATTCATCATAAATTATGATTTGCAATCTACCAATAGATCAAACAACAATAAAAAGATATGACTTTTACCCCTTCGCTAACATCAACCATCGCTTTTCATAGAATTTAATAAACAAATGTATTTTTATTTTATAATAAAGGTAGATTAAAATATTATGTAATTAATTGTTTTATAGGCATTCACTATTCACAAAATCAGTTATCACACAAGATGAAAGTTCACGTCCAGAAACAAATTTGAAATTATTTCAGTTTCATATACCTAACATATTATTAATAATTATTATCAATTATATATTATACTGTTTTTTATCTCTACGGTTATTACTTATTACCAGATTAGGTATAGTCTATGTTTATAATGATTATTATTATCGATTATTATCTACGATGTAGAAAAGATAATATCAGCTTTTTTACATCGTGCTACTGTTATCGTCTTTAATATGTGTAATGTACTAATGTGTAGATGAGAGATGACTTGATTCGTTAAATTGTTACTTACCTTTTTAGTTTATAATACTTATTACTTGTAACTAATTAGTAATAAGAAGTAGAAAACAGTTATAATATTATACAACTATGGCTTTTCGAATTTTATCAAAATTTCGTATATTCCAAAATGTTTCAAACACAACATTACACACTAATATAAGGTAAATTATTATAAATTATATATTTATTTAATTAGTTAACTTGTAATTGTAATCTATTATATAAAATATTTTGAATATGTTTAATTAATTTAATAAACCTAATTATGATTTACATTATAAATCCACTTAATATTATTGATAATAAATAATAATAATATAATATATATAATATATATTTTTTGTAATGGACATTTTAGATCAAATAGTGTTCATATTTCAACTGTTCATCATGGTCTAATGGAATTTTTTGATGATAAAAAAAATTGGGCTGCTGAAAATATTAAAGTTGGGAGATCATGGACAAAAGATGAATTACGCATTAAAAGCAATCAAGATTTACATAAACTTTGGTAATAAAACTAATTTTTTTTTATACTAATGTACCTACTTAAAATGTTTTATTTAATACTCTTTATTTACTACGTTCAACTATGAAGTATAATATAGTTTCATTGATTAACTTTACATTAAAAATGTATTTTTAACTATTTTAGATTACCTAATTTTAGTTTATGTAATAATTACTAAAAAGTTAAAGTAATTTAATTTAAATTTAAGATTAAAATTAAGTACTTATTGGAGAAGTAAGGAATGTATCGATGAATGCTCTAATTTATTATAGTGTTTAACTATTTTTCTTTTTTTCCTATGGTTATGAAAATACTGTATATAGTTTTAAGTAACCTTTTAAATTATAATCTATATAATATTATGACTTGAGTTAATACTCATTACTCTGTAAAAATATGAGCTTATTAAATTGTAAAAAGAAACTTGTCAATTATCGCAAAATTTTAAAAAGCTCCTAACACACTTTGTCAAATTTTTTTTATTATTGTTTTTCAAATTATTTAATTTATCGTTTTTATCTAATTTAAAACACATACAATTCGCACATTGCAATTACTTAGATATGATTTAAACAAATATTTGTATGTGGTTTAGCTTTTTTAAATAACTAATAATCTAAATATATATTATACATATATATTACTACTTGATCCTTTCCTATTCTTATTATTTTTCTTATATCTTTCAGGTATGTATTATTGAAAGAACGTAACATGTTGTTAACAATGGAACATGAATGCAAAGCTCAAATTGAATTATTTCCAAATCCAGAACGTATTGATAAGGTATTAATATGATTATTTGTTTGTTATCCATAATATAATTATCATTTATACTTATAATATTATAAGGTTGAAGAAAGTATGAATAATTTAGAAACTGTTGTGCGTGAACGTAATGAAGCTTATTACAAATTGGAAGTTGGAGAATCTGCAGAAAGACCTGGACAATTAGTTACTAATATGCTTGGTAAATTATTACTTTTTAGAAAATAAATTATACTTTGCAGAAATAATAAGTTTAAAACAACTTTTAGTTAATCTATGTATTTTTCTATAATAATTAATTTTTAATAACATTTTAATTGCTTGAAAAATAATTTGGCCCATATTTATCAATGATCAATATTTGAGGATGTATATGTTTATTATAAATTTAATACATGTAATTTATTATAATTTCAGGATTGAACTTTTTTTATCGTAAATTTGAACATTTAATTCCAAAATTTTTGAATAAAAAATGGAGAAATAAACATACATTTAATATTGTTAATGGAAATATTGAGAAATTCCAAAGGTTATATAGAGAAAAATTACATAACGCCAATAGAAAAAGTAGAAAGTAAGTACTTAATATGCTTATTAAATAATTAAAATAAATACTCTCATTTAAAAATTAATTAACTTTAAGTCATATGCTTAAGAATTTTACTCAATTTTATTTCTAGTATTTTATACTTTTGAATTGATTCAAAAGAAGTTTAGTTACATTCAATGAACTCAATATTTTTAGAAAATTTCAATTATAATTAATAATATATTTTTATTTATCTCATTATGTTTGGAATGAATATACTTTTTGAAGTCTTACATCTCTATGAAGTACTGACAGACTTATAGCATTCTGAATAAGATTTGTAATTACTTCAATATATTTATGAATATTTAAATAGAAGTATTATACTGAAATTCTAAAATTATCATTTTTAATACTCAGAAAAATGTTCTTCTATTTATATTATACAGTACCTAGAGTATCAATAAAATTGTCTAGCCTTTATTCCAGTTTATCATTAGTATTATAAACCTAAAGATCAATAATATAATATAATTTTACTATTATTACTTATTATTGTATTACTACTAGTTACTTAAATGTTGAAAATAATTTAAAAAATATTTATTTGTTGCTAATAATTTTTAATCATTGTTTGAATTTTTACAACAATTTATTATCTATGCCTCTCAGTCCCAATTAATGTGGATAATTGACAATCTACTACAATTTTATTTATTTGTTATAAAGTATACACATAACGAATATGTGATAATTTTCTATTTTAGCAAATTTGATTGGAATTTACTTAAAATAATAAGGAATGTCTTAAATAAATAATTTTGCTTTGATTGTATATTATAATTTGCTATTATATATATTTTTTAGTCGTGATCGTAACCATGTGATGCATCTGATGAAACGATATCCAAATTTGGACATGGATGCTGTCAAACAACAATATCCTTCAGTAGACATTGAAAAAATTAAAAACTATCATAAAGTTCGAGGACATTATGTACCTTAAAATGTATAACTAAACATGTTAATTAAGTAAATAAAGTAATCAAATTGTGTGTGTTCACTTGAAAAATACATTTTTATTATAAATTATAGATTTTTTCTTTGAATATGAGTAGATAGATAATAGCTACATATATATATAAATTGTGAAATACCATTGTTCATATTTGTTTACTAACTTTCAATTACTTTTTTTTATACTCCGACACTGTTCAGCGAGAGAACACACCGATTCAGCACATTCTGCCATACCACCCTACTATCGAAACCTATTCCCTATGGCAGAGTGTCGTTTGGGGATGCACAGAAAAACCAATTTGCATATTCTTGTGGAGCACAATATATTTTTATATTAATAATATCTGATTAAAGTATTTTTACTAGTTGTTAAAATATGAATAATAAATTGAAAATTATGTGTATGGAATATATTTTATCTATAATTATAGTTAGGCAAATAAATATTCAATATAATACATTATTACAATTATTATGTTTATCTATTTATTTGCCTGATTTGCTAATTATGAAGTCATAAGCCTAAAGGTTAACTGCTTGATTAAGAACTTCATAAATTACAATAGTTTCCCTTCCGTAATTCCACATAATATACAAAATTATATATTTCCTGAGTCTTGATGAAAATTGTTCTAACAAATTAAATCATGTTCCTTTTGTAGTCAAAAGCACTATATATAGTCAATAGGAAAAAAGGCATAGTCAGAACTCAGAAGAGCAATGAGTAAAAAAAGATACAAAATAAATGAAATAAACTTCATGCATCCAACTCGATTTTATTTTATTTATGTAGTAGAAAACTTCGTGAAATTGATCTTTTCATGAAAAGATGACCATTTCATGGAATGGAAAATTATTGTGAACAGCTTTTTTACATTGTAAAATTCGGAAATATTTGACAAAATATGGTCATTTTTTCATGAAATGGTCTCTCCAATTTAAGTAACGTGTAATTTTTTCCACTACATGATCATTCACTTAGTCTACCAAAATTCACATTTATTACACACGTTAACTTACTGTCAAGGTACAAGGTTTTATTAACATAAATGTAAGTTATTTTTATCTAAAATTAACTGAATTTATTACTCAGAATGGTATAATATTTCATCTATTCTGTGGTTATTAATTATTATAAGTACATATTATATAGTACATTTATAATTATTTATATCATATTAATTATATTACAATCATTTTTTTATTTATTAGAGAGGAAAATGATTTGTAACAACGGCTGTTACAAACTTACATTTTAAAT
This sequence comes from Aphis craccivora, assembly GCA_009835225.1. NCBI lineage: Eukaryota > Metazoa > Arthropoda > Insecta > Hemiptera > Aphididae > Aphis > Aphis craccivora. Next base: position 19,644 of record VUJU01001328.1, on the reverse strand, counting down.
TATCCTTAAAACAAACACATCTTTTGGTTTGACGAGCACTTTTATATGAACAACTTAGCCTTAGGCACCTCCAGATATAACATGGACAGTATCGCGCAAGTGTAAAAAAGCTGTTTCCATTTTATGAAAATATGAAATGATCATCTTTTCACGAAAAGATCAATTATTACGGCTATGACATATATAATATTTTGTGTGTTTTGTTTTGTTTCTGACTTACGATGTTTCCCTATGGCATTGCGTCACACCTCTGATGGAATGAACCATGTTTTATAAACACCTGCTATAGTCTTCTGTAGCTGTTGTGTTATGCAGATTGATTGTAGACACTAGTAGAAAGAAATCAATGAACATAAACTTTCAACTCACAGAATATAGATAATATATTGTAAGTACACAAATATATATACCTAAATATTTAAAGGTTAAGTTATAAAATAGGAAATAATTATTTAGTGGAAAATGAAAAATTTATTTTGACTTTATGAAAAGGTTTGTAGGTATACCGTAACAAAAAAATTTGGGCCCCCTGCAAAAATAAAAAACGGGCCCCTAAAACATTGTTTATAAACTGTAGGTATGTAAGTAGTAACATATATATTACCTATATATTTGTGAAATATATGTACTTACTCAATATATTATATTGTTGAAAAAATGTAAATGATAATTAATAGGTACCTTATGACTTATGTTAATAATAACAAATATATTAGGTATAGTTATTAAAACATATAGGTTGATACCTACAATTGAGAACAACAATATATACTGTATTCATATAATCATATAGTAAGTATACCTACTTACTGGTTTTATATGATTTGTAGACATTTTTACTAAACACGTAAAATGATAATTTGATTAACTTCGATATCGAGCTTGAGAAATATATATACATTATACCTAGTATAATTATTGTACCTACATATTTAGAATGTATAAGATTTATCAAATAATATTTAAATTTAATAACATTTTTAATAAAATTTGGTCATGACTTCAGGTTTAGACTTATTTATATTATATGTATATTGTATATTGTATACTTTATGTATATAATAGTACTAAGTGTCTGCGTTCTACAGTATCGGCCTGGCATACAAAAGGCTCTGGTCGCAATTTTTCTCTGGGGCCTCTTTTTTTTCTTCATTTACTATGAACAAGAGTGATCATAGGGTAGTGAATTAGTGTATATCCTCCTCTTCCCGTCACGTTTATAAACTAAAAATTAAATAGCTCAGACCGACACTGGCGTTCTATATAATCTAAAGTTTTACCTGACGGTACAAAGTGTCCGAGTTTTGTTATCTTACTTAACAGCCGAACGTACCAAGTGGCCTAAAAGGCTAAAACCTAGGTCAGTAGGCCTATTATAGCCACCACGCCAAAAATTTGGATATTATTGTTGTAATTTTGCCTATATAAGCTTTATTTTAAACTAAATACATGGTTATGTTTATCTTAACTAATATTTAATAATCTATATAATATGTCCTATATCATAGGACGTGTTATTTAAATAAAATATTTTATTTCATAAAATATACTCATGTAACCTAACTTACCTAATTTTGTTCTGTGGAATAGGTATCTAACTTTAAACCATAGTCTAGGTTTATATACTTTAACAACCTATAGGTTGTTCTATATTATGTCAATGAACAGTGACTTACCTATGAGCTATGATCTATATTATTTATGATTTATAACCTTGGTATTATATACCTAGACATAATAATATGTTAGTAATTACCTACTATACAAGCAGTTCTACCCAAATACAAAATATATAATTAATTAGAAGTTCTCAGAAATCTTATTAGGCGTGTCAAAACAAACAAAACAAAATAACAAATAGGTTATAGCCTATAGGTAAACCATTATTTATTATTATATGTATTATATCATGCATAATGCATAAATAGACACTTAAATCTACGTGTATGTATTATGTAAATACATATTAATTTATTCTCCAATACGCTGTTTATTGTAAAACATACTACATTATTACTATCTATTGTTTTCATAGGACTATATGAATTGTCTTCAATACTTTTTAAGAAGAACGACTGACCTTTATAGTAATATACCTACTGTGTTATGGGCGTTATAGGTATTATGTTGGCAGGTAGGTACCTATATTATAATATGTCACGCAGACTTCTACAGTAAAATAACCCATAATAGCTATTAGCAATAACATAAGTGTAAAGAAACCTATAGGTTTTTATCTATAGATTTACAATTCTAAATAGTAAATAGATATTAGATACTAAATAATTAATAAACATTGTATTAAGAATTGGTGCACTGACCTAATGTAACTTATCTATACGGTATTTGTATTGACATATTGTTAAATGATTATATTGTATAGCGTACAGTGGCGTAACAAAAAAATTTGGATCCTCCCTCCAGCAAAAATAAAAATTGGCCCCTAAAATATTGTTGTATAAAATATAACTCTATAACCAAAGGTCCCAAATTACCATGCCCCACGCAACGCGGGGTCTGCTGGCCCTCTGCAGTTACGCCAATGGGGTATTTATATAGTATTGTTCTAATATACCTATTATTATGTCCTAAAATCTAAATCCTAGATATTAACATAGTATGACATTATGTTTAGACAAAAACTTATCTGTGCTTTGTAAAATATTATTTAATCGTTATTTTATAAAAGTCGGTTCAAACTCACAGTTTCCATTCGTCAAATTCGAATCTTGAATGATTTCATTAATACACAGTTAGGTTTGAAGTGGATTTGCATGATTTGTATATTTACCTATCCTATTATACGAAATATATATATAATATATTGTAACCTACACATATATATATATAACATGCGAAGGCAACTGGTATATTTTTAAAAACTCGATAACAGCCATGGAGGGGGGGCAACTGGTCAACACCCCAATGAATAGTGTTTACGCATTATAAAAATTAAAGAATTCATAGGGTATTATTATTTATTATGAGTTGGTAGTACCTACTAGGTGCCTAACTTAACTATGAACACTCAGGTACCATACATGATACATTAGATATTGGCAATTCCATCAAAGCTAAAGCACATGCCAAAAGTTAAATATAAAATAGGTACTTACGAGTGTATAGATATTATAGGTAAGTGCCTATAAATACTGGTATGTTTTCGTTAAAAATTTAAAAAGGTCTAGCTATTTATAGAATAGATACGGTACTTCACTAATAAATACTTAAAGTAAAATTTCGTGTAAACTGTTCTTAATTAATCTAAGTTAAGTAAATTTAAGATTCTCATCCATTGTTTGTATTTTGACATGATTATTAGCAATTAATAAATATTTAAATCATTTATACCTTGACTCTTGAGAGGGGTAATTGCAGGTTTCTGGTAGAAAATTAAATATAGTAAGTAGTACTTTGGAGAAAGGAGTCAAAAGTTAAAAGTTGTAATTAAAAAAAGCTTGGTCAAGTGGATACCGCTTTGCTGTACATAGGTGCTGCGTGGATCACTATTATATCATATATGTTAGTAGGAGTATTAAAATTAAAATTTGATTTCAATGATAGGTATCATTGTATACGAAAAACGATTCTGAACGAAGATGATTTGTCAGCCTAGGACAGGGCCGTATTACCGCTTAAGCTTTATAGGCTGAAGCCTATAGGGTGGCAAATTTTAATGGTCGAAACGAAATAGCAAATTTTACCTATGAAAATTAGGTGATAAATTTATTTTAACCTATGGATGGCAAAAACCTTTATCCAGCTATGGCCTAGGATATATATTTTAAATTGGGTGGTGAAAAAGGTGGTTTATGTGACCTGAATACCCCAAAATTAAACCATGTACTGAAAATGCTAAATTAAACAACTGGTGTATGTTTCAAGTTTCTACGACTATAGTAATTTTCAACTATAACAATAATCTAAAATTATTTGATAGGAAATCGTTGTTTTATATGTGAATTTCGGATTTTGTAAAAACTTAAACTAAGGATAAAATTTTTTAATTGACCATCGTTCAAGTCAGTGACGTCCGCAGAATTCGTTTATGGGGAGGGGGTTACCATTTATATATATGTATGAAATGTTATTAATGTAATATTCCATAAAAGAATTATATTAAATGTTTCACTTCTGGGGGGTTACCCCCCCCCCCGGTCGGTACGACACTGATTCAAGTCCTTTTATAATTATTATTATAAGCCAAACTTATGGAAAACCTTGTATACATTTTCGGTATTCTTGTTGTATGCGGTCTACCGCACAGTGCACACTAATTGTCATCTACCACACATGCTTCTATACGTCATATGCGGTCTACCGCACATTTGTTGTCTACTAATGATAATTTTCAACAATCTCAACTATTCGACGGCAATGACGATTAAGCTTTATCTTAACGATATGATTTCCAGGGCCGGCTCTAGTGATTGTTTATACGTAGGCAAAACTTAATTTTGCCGCTCCTGTGTATGTAGGTACTAATCAAATGTCAAAAAATGCCGCCTTTTAAAATAATATATTTAATGCCGCCGTAGGCTTGTGCCTACGTCGCCTACGCCTTAAGCCGCCCCTGATGATTTCTATATCAATAATATAATACCTACTATAATAAAACTTGGGTCCTGCCTTAATCGTGACTGTATAGTTGTAAACGTATAAGATAATTAGTTTAGTTTGTGCTGTAATCGAAATTATAATATAAAACAAATACTTATTGAAAATCGTTTTAGGATAAATCGTTATCATTACGCGACTTCGTAAAAACTTCAAATTCAAACACTCATAACATTTTTTCCTAACTGAGTGTTGAATTTTTCAAATTTAGATATAAATATAAAATTTTTTATGTATTTTCAACTACAAAATTACTTGCAAATTTCCGTGATTTTGACATATTTCCTAAAAATTTGAACTTTAAATATTTATAAAAAAAATTGTAACAATTTCTGATTTTTTTAACTACACTAAGAATCGTTTATGAGAAAACTTGTATTAAATTTTCAAGTTTTTTGGGTAATAGCCAATTTTTTTATCGATATTTCAAAAAAAAAAAAAAAAATACTTAGAAAAATCGAAAATTTCAGTTTCCTATAATTATAAATATAGCTCAAAAAAAATATATATAAATAATATTTTGAAAATTTAACTATGTATAGATAACACTAATATAAACATTTGGTGAAAATTTCAAGTATTTACAGTGATTCGTTTTTAAATTACAACCATATAACAAAATCGATTGATTTTGAAAATTATACTTACTTTTGATCTCTATATAATTTACCAAGGATATTCACTTTGCCATCAAAAACTGACCCTGAAGTTTGAAATTGAAGCATTATTTCGAAATTTTATGATGCTGTACACAGAAACACACAAAAAAAGAGTGATATAAAACTATCAAAGTGTGTAATGCTTTGCTGTATAGTAAGTAACTATAATGGATGTATTCAATTTGAATTTAATGATGGGTATTATTGATACGAAAAACGATTTTGAACATAGATATTTTTCAGCCTAGGTCATATTTTTCAGTGGGAAGTGAAAAAGGGGGTTTTGTTTTAATGATCTGTATACCTTAAGTTCTTTTATAATTATTGTAAAGTGTAAACCAATCTTATGGATAATCTTGTATGAAATTTTCAACTCTTAGCTATTTATATAAGATTTTTTATAAATTTTAACTACAAAAAAAATTTCCAAATATTCATAATTGTTGTCAATGTTTGAACTTTAAATGCTAATATAAAAAAAAATTGTGCCTATGGATTCTTATAATATTTGAATACGACTAACTTACAAGGAACTTTGTATTAAATTTTCAAGAATTTTGACCAAAAATTTTTTTTATCGATATTTATAAAAAAAAACTAAACAAAAACGAATATTTCAAATCCATATAAATAGCTTTAAAATAAGCGAAATATTTTGAAAATTAAATGCCAATCTAAATAATTGGTGAAGTTTTCAAGTGTCTACGACTTATAATTTTTGAATAATCTTTATTATAAAAGGTAGTTTTAATTTTTTGCCACGCATACAAATCCACACGTATCGTCAGGTTAATTATGTTACAAGAACCAAATACATATGACAAAAAAAAACTATAGAATTACATACATATAGTTCAGTCGTATAGAAATATGTTATTTTTATCTAAACACATTATTTGGTGTGAAAACGAAACATATCTATACCTACATTTTCTTATAGGCTTAGTAATAGTAAGTCAGTAAGTTTATTTTTATTTCATTTATTTCGAAAAGGGAACATAATAAGTTACACAAAATTAGGTTTGTTTTTCCTGTAAAATTTAAATTTTGACGTATATGTATTAGGTATGTATAATAAAATATATCAAAATAATTGTCCAAAGCGTATAATTAAACAATTATTGCCCACGGGCATGACCCATCTCAGAATGTATATATAGAATCGACGAGCGTTGAATCAATTATTATTGTCGACATATACCTATTAGAAGTGAAAACGGCTCGGTGCTTTGAACGGGCCTGGCGGTACTGAAGGGTTTGAAGTATAGATCACTGCGTTCTAACTTTGACTAACGTAGGTACATAATCTTGAGACTCGGGTAGTTAGGATAGGTTAAACGCATCCAATAATAATAATAACCAATAGAAAAGTTGTATAGTAAGTCAGTAGCGCGAGGATTGGCAGCTGTATCATACGAAAATCCACAAAATGCCATGTCCGTCCAATGTTGTTGTTTAATAATCATTAATATTCATTATTATTGTTATTCATTTAACGACTTTAAATATTATTATATAGTATATTTCTCGGGTGTACCTAAGAATAATGATATTAATATATGAGAAAAATTGTTTTTATTATCTATAGACTATAAGTATATTTATGAGAATTTATTAACACCTTAAATTATTATTATTTTACGTAGGTATAAGGTACCTATATCACTTTATAGCATTTTATGTTCAAAATAAAGAAACAGCCCCACAATTTGCAAACAACTATCCATGGGGGCGGAGCACGCGGGTGACAGATAGTAACAAATATTTAAAATCATTATCGTTTCGCGATTTCGTAAAAATTAAAAACTCAAGCGCATAATAACATTTTTCTTATAATGACGCTTCGAGTTTTCTTTAAAGCTATTTGAAGAAAAACTTATAGAAAACTTAGGGTTGAATTGTAGAGCCTTAGATGATATGAATACAACAAATTTTATGAATTTTCAATTACAAAATTACTTGTAAATTTTTGCACTTTTGACATATTTCGTAAAAATTTATACTTTAAACGCTATTATAAAAAAAATAGTGACAAACTATTTTCGATTTTTTTTTTTAGCTAAAATAAGAACAACTTATAAAAAACCTTGTATTACATTTTCAAGTTTTTTTGGGCACCCAAAATTTTTTATCAATGCTTCAAAAAAAAAAAAAAATACTTAAAAAAATCGAAAATTTCAGTTGTCTATAAATAACTCAAAAAAGCCAAAATATCTTGAACATTTCACTTCGTTCAGATTTTAAAATTAATAAACAATTAATAAATAGAGCCTTGGAATTTTTAGCTATATATATTAAATAAAGTGATAAAATTAATAAAAAGTTTGTATGCGAGGTTAAAAATCACATAAATATAAGACAAGGATCCTATAATAATATTTATATATTTTAAGCATTTTAATAATATTAAAAATACAAATGCACAATTTTATTTACTTATTATAATTTTATATTTCAAAACTAAATATTTCAACTAAAATATGACAATTTTTCTTCGAACCAGTGTTAGTTATTGAGTTGTGATTTCAAAATATAATAATGTCAACCATGAGGACTTAAAACGTTTCATTAATCTATATAGGTATATCATTATTTTCTATACACAATGAATTTTTCAAAATATTTAGACTAATTTTGAACTTCCTATACCAAAATCCTTTCACACCAGTTTATATGTAGTATATTGCAGTGTCATGTTGATGGTATGTCAAACTCGGTATAGTTATTTGATATAAATATATAATAGTAAATATTAATACATTCTTAATTATTTTATAAAATCTTGAAATTGAAATATATACACATTATTATTATAGGTTCAATCTGATTAAATAACTGTATAAAGTAGATAACCATTTAAAATTAATGATATTTTTAAATTTTATACGTGAGTATCTGCTTGATTTAATGTTAACTAAAAAATAAATTTATTAATTATTAAATTGTATAACTGTATGTATAATTTCTTTTGATCAGGAAATAAGTTTGAGAAATGTATACATACATATTATGGCATTTTAACCGATGATCCAGATCTGTTGCATTCGTGTATGATAAAATATGTATATTTATTATTATGTGTATATGTGTATATGTTTAATAATTAATATGATAGTAATGATGTATAACAATTTTATGAATGAAACGCAAGCAAGTAATCGGCAAGATTTTTTTGTTGTGGGACTTTTTGTTTTAAGATTCTTGAATTTAATTCCTGTTATCATAAATTATTATTCTTGTCTGCCACTGAATAGTTAATATCAAATCAAGCAATTTAATATTTTCCATAATTTTTCATTAAAATGTTTTACTATAAATTGTATTAGTTTTATTTTATAATTTGACTAATGTAAATAATAATTTTTATTCATTAATTTTGATTAACCGAAATTGTAAATAATAGTTTATTTATTAATTATGCCATTTTTTTTAGCTTAAAACATGTACATTGCAGGACAGTAAAACTATAGTAATTACTATAATTAGTATTTATTAACTAATATTATTAGGTAGTATTAGTTGTAGACTCACACTCTGTATTATTATGTTGTCTAAGAGTCTTGCCAATATTGTTTTACAGTTATTCAAGTTTTTTTTTTAACTAAACAGAGACTGATCATAGAAAGTCGTAGTTGGTAGGTGTACTAGGTAGGTTATATCAAATAATCAAGGAGTACCAGGTTGGTATCGCATATGGTCAGTATACGTCGTCAACATTTTCAGTGCAGTTGTGTTAATGCTTCTAATATTTTTTTAGTATTAATTTTCATATTTATAATATTAATGGGACAAACTTGAAAAACATGAACCAGAATACTAGGTACCTATATAATACATTTAAACATTTATAAGTATGGTTTATATAATGTATTTATGACTCAAAGTAGAATTTATGTATAATAATATTTAATATAATATTTTCAAATTTTAAGTATATAGTGTCTATAGACAATAAGTAATCGTTAACGTAAAACCGTTATAAATATTATATAAATATATGATTAAATGCAATATTTATAAATAGTATACATATTATTATTTGAATTTCTAAATATTTCACGTTATAAACGTACATAAAATTATAAATATTTTAATGAATATACTTACATAAAAAAAAAATATTATTCTTAATTAAAATTATGGTAATAGTCACATTACATTAGATTTTGTCTTTATCTACTTTGCTTACCTATTTAATAAATGTATTTCTTTATAAAGTCAACTATATATCTATTCTCCATGTAATCAATCAAAAAAATGAATATATCACGATTTCACGTGTAATTTAATACGAATTTTATGTTCTGTATAATATACTAAGAATATTACATTCATTATTCAAACATATTTTTTCCAAGATACCTGTATTATTTTTTTGTTAGAATGTTTATTAAATCATATGCATTATAAAGTGAATATTGAATGATTATTTCAAAAATAAACACTCATTCTTTTAAAAGCTATTATTATTTAATGTTTATATTTTTTTCTAATGATTTTAAATTATTACCGAACTCCTATTCTACAAAATTTAAAAATTATTTTTACAATTGTAATATTTTTACTTTTTTTAATTATGAAATACGTTTCTAATTTTATATTTCATATATTTTTATTTTTATTTTTTAAAGAGTTTTGATGCACCTATAGAAATTGAATATCGAACAGTTTTAGTAAATTTATAGGTATATCGATTAAGTATTTAGAGCTAAGATGATTTGAGTGACCTAATCTGATCCATAAGATATGGGTTCATTAGTATTTGATTCTAAATTATAAGTATTTAGATACTTATTTAAAAATTTTATTTAAGTAATTTGAAGTGTAAAAATAAAATAAAATATTTCTAGGTTTATTAATTTACTGAATAAATTAAATGTCATTAATTATAATATTCCATTTATTCTCTGTTATAATATTAACAATTTTAATTTAACATTTTAAATGTTGAGACAAAATGTAACAAAAATCTTATATATAAAAAAAAAATAGTTGATATGTCTAAAATAGTATACCTACATAATGGTAATTTAATTATTATATGAATATGTTTTGGCATTACCCATAGCAGATTAGGTTATATTAGGTTTAGAGCACAGATAAGTAGGTAATATCATAATGATTTTAGTAAATTTGATTAATATACATGATAAGCTTCTTAAAAAACTGTAATATACAGAATGATTCATTTGTTTAATTAGAAATAAACTTTCTCATAAATGTAAGTTAAAGACACAATATAATAACATGTGTCTGTAAATTTAAAACCAATATTGGATATTGGTGTCTGATGATACAATAAATAATAGGTATAGCTACCTAGTTCAGACTACAGAATATACTGTTTGTTAACCTTATAAAAGTATATGTTCTGCTTAAGACTATGGCCCTATGGCTGTATCTGAATTGGTCCTCATACCTGAAAAATTACATTCGATAATATTAAAATAATTTTGAAAGATTGAAAATAAAAATGATCTGGAATGCTATTTGGATATACACCTAGGAATCAATCCCGATTTATCAGAATTTATAAACAACATTCGAAACCTATATTCCTTATATTTATACATTCTTCAACCAATATACTACTAATTTAATTCAAATTAAATGTGGTTGTTTTTTTTATATTTATATTTTTCAAATTAATATTCAAAGTTAAAATTATCTAAGTATAAATGTAATATTTTAATGTCAAAATTAAGCATTATACAAAATTTAAATTAAAAAAAATATTTGACACCTTTTAGTTATATCTAATATAAATAAATTGGTAAGTATTACAAATTAGAAAAAAAATATTTTAAACTGTGTGACATAGCATGCAAATAAATTAAAATGATAAATAAAAATATATAAAAATGTATATTTATATAATACAAATATAAATAACCTACCCATGTGCATCTATTGATATTTTATTTTAATTAGAAATATTAAATAAATTTAAATAAACATTCTTAGGAAAAACTATTTTAAGCTATAAAACGGTATTTAAATTTTTTCTAGAAATTTTAAAGGAGTAACTCGAGACTTATATTTAGTACATAATCCATTATTATTTATATATGTCGAAATTTTGGATAGTTCGACTAGTAATTCATTTTCGAGACACTAATGTCAAGTTACATAAACAATCACTTTATGACTTCACTAACGAATCAACGGTGACCTAATGATTCCTTAAACTTGGTTTATGATTGGTCCATTGCATTTTAGTACACCATACAAACAATCGATTTTTTTAAATTGTTAATCTTTTGTTTTTATTTTGTTCAATACTAAGATAGCTTCCACAAATAAGTAATACATTTTTAAAATAGCATTAACGCTGAAATTAATAATTTTAATTTATTTGATCTTCCTTTTTTATATAATATCCAATATTCAACTCTATTGTGGAGCTAATTATATTTCATTTGAAGTGTATCGTCGTTAATTCATTTCATTTTTAATTCCAATACGTGACTCAGTTCATCATAACCTATCTAGATAATATTTTAAATGTAAACATAGAAATTAACACAGTTAACTTATTTTTATTAAACACCACAATCATATCTAGTATTAATTAATGTCTTTGTGTTTTGTTATTTGATATACCTTATATATGGAAATACTTGGGTCCTAAGTATATCTTATGACATCAGATTCAGTAACTTTAATATGACGTATATTGTATAATGTATACAGGTATGGATCCAGAACATATTTACGGGGGGGGGGGGCATGGACCCTTGGCCCCCTTAGATTCACGTCTGAATGTATGTAATATATTGTATACATAGCTGCTGGTATTGAATAGCCATTTTTAAATATCTTGTATCCAATTATATTTAGGTACCTACTTTAGTTTTTGATTGATTATTATTGTTACTTAATTGTCATAACTCATAATTAGTAATTATCAGTAATCAATAATCACTATCAAGTATCAGTTTTTTGTCTTGACTCTTGAGGACTAGGGTTCTTCGAATGAAATAGATATTATAAATATAATTATGAACTATATAAACACGGACTTCGGAATCATATTGTTGATCAAACGTAAATTATTAATTTATATCAAAACATTATTCTGAATAGGTATTAAAATAAATAACGATGCTTATAAAATCACTAATTACATAATGTAATAAAATGTAATATTTATTAACTCACGGACCTGTTATATTTTAATGGCTCAAATAGGGTGGGGCTTGGAGGTTAAGGTCCTCAAAATCTTAGTAAGCTCTCTTTTAAATAATACAGATAGATATTATGCTATATATTTCTACATATTAAATACTTAGTTATTACAGTTTTTATCCTATACAAGGTAACCTTATCCTTAAAGTCATAAACTATTTCAGGGACTGAAGCCCTCCCCTATAATGTTTGTTGGCTTGTATTTGTGCTATTATTGTTATTTGTGTTATATTATTGTATCAATAAAATCTTATTCTCACTAATGCTATTCAATAGTCGTTTTTGTTATTTTTTATCACAATTTCCAATGTCAATAAATATATCGAAATTGGGTGCCCAAGGTTTTTAATGTACCCTCCTCAAAAAAAAAAAAAACTAAACATAAAAAAAGTATTTTTTTTATTGTCTATGCTAGTCTTATAATTACCTTAAGCAATCCGTCATCCATTTCTGAATTATTTACCAACAAAGCTTACTCTACTTACTAAACTTAACGATTCTTATTTTTTAATCTTAGTTTTAGTCTAATGACTTTAATGTAATTAAGATTAACTTAATTCTCATAAGGAATACTTATTTTATACAATAAAATATTTTTAGTAAGTTAAAAAACAAAATAATTATACATATAACTATCAAGTAATTTGCGTATAATTCCTATTTTAAATGTTAGTTTTCATAAAAAAATATTTACAACTTTACAAGTATTCATGGCGATTTAATATATTTTTACTTTTGTAAGGTAAAATATTTACAATTATAGTTAAATACTGAAACATTAACATATTTTATACGTAACCTATTATTCGTGGTTGTAACATTCATTTTCTTTACTTCTATGAAGTCTAAATATGACTATATGTATGATCTATTATGTCAATAATATTCTGCATTATATTAAATAGAAAATAGTTGATTGTATGTCAACTTTAACTGTGTTGACTAAACAGTTTCTCTGACAGCTATTATATATACATAGCCACATAGGTAGGTACTATTAAGATTGTTTAGGATTCGTTACAAGTTAGTATTCTAATAGCGTGTAATTATGAATCAACGATTTTAAGTGCATATAGTTTAAATTAGGTTTTATTAGATTGATACTATTCAGTTGATAATATTATAATAATTATAATTATAAATTGTGTTTCTATATTTTTAAAGTTCTTATTAATATAATTGCACATTTGACGAGTTTATAACGGGAACGGGATATTGTAGATAATAAATTATACATTATGATTTGAAACTTAAAATTATGGGTAGATATAAGTGCATTTCTCACACAACAGGTTTCTCTTAGCTTTCTAATAGATTTATTTTTAATTTAATCTCATCGAAGTACAACAAACGTCAAGCGTTTGTATGTATTGGTATAATGACATGCACAATTTTAGACTCGCCCCGCATTGACCTTAACACCTTTCATAAATGAACATAATCTGCATGATAATCATTTTCAACGAACAAAATAAAATTTCTAAAGTATAATAAAAATACTACTTAAATCATAGCGTCTTATTGTTAATGATTTAAAAATTATAATTTAACATGTCATGAACTATGGCGAGACTCCAAAACAGCTAAATATTATTTGGATTTATTTTTGAAATTAATAGGTATAATATAGCAAGGCATTTTTAAAAATAATGAATAATAATCTCAATTAAAGTTTTTAAATTAATTTTTAGGTTTACATCTAATTTACCAAATTATTATAATTATAATTATTAAACATGTTTTTTTAATAAACTATTCTATTAGTAATAGGTAGGTATATTTTAAATCACCGAGGACTTTAACTAACGTATACTGTACACCTGAAAAAGTTTGTGAGTTAAATAAAGTTATAAGTGTGGCAAGCTTTATGCTATACGTAGATATAATATATTAATATAATATACTAAATTTATAAAGTTTAATAATAATAATATAAATAATTAGGTAACTGGTAAGAATTTGAATATTTCAAGGTAAATTTTTTTTTAAATTATTGACCGCGTACACTTTAAAAGTTGAATAAATACCATAAGTAGGGACTATAGAGCTTGGATGTTAACCTGTTGACGACTTTTATAACATTTTAAAAACATCATAGACGACGTTTTCCTAATATAAAATATGTTTCAACAATATAAATCTTATAATATGTAGACTTGGGTAGTATTCCGAATACTTTTTGAATACTTTGTTTTGAAAGTATTCAATACAGTATTTTGAATACATCTTATAAGTATTCAGAATAATTTTTTATCGTCCAATCACACTTAAAAAATAATTGCATTACTTTGTCGTAATTTAAGCTTTTGCACTTGTATATAATAACTATAAATAAAACGAGATTGTTATAATATTCATTTATAAAAACATTTATAAACACTGAATTTAAAAAATATATTTTTGTCATTTAAATCTAAATCTACTAAAAAAAAGTATTCAAATATATATTCTGAATACTTTTTTTTAAGTATTTGAAATATGTATTGAAAATACTTTTAAAAAGTATTTTATCTAAGTCTGATATGTGACAATTTTTTTTAAAAGTAAATGTTGTAATTTTTTAGGTCATCTTTTAAAGTTTCAAAGAATACTTTTATTGATTTTTATCTATTGATTTATTATTTATTATTATTATACAGTATTAGAAATACTTTAAGCAAATATATTTATATACATTGTACATCCATAATATTGTTGTAAAAACAACTCGTGGCTTTTAATTTTATACACATTCAACTACACAGTTAATTCCCCTTCTATACTTCCTATGCATAGGTATTTCATAATTTTAAAGCCTTAAAGATAAGATGAAGGTTCGAAGTTCCTTATCAAAGATTCGAAAATGTATGAGGTAAAATAAATTAAGTAGAAATTAATCGAATAGATACCTAAAAATAGCATTTCGACTCGTGATTGAAAGTATAATAATATATACTTTGTACCTATACTTTACTGGGTTTATTTAAGAGAAAGTATAGAACTCTTAATTTCTTTCTGAGTTCATAACAATTGAATGGAATATCTATATAAAAAAGCGCTTTTATTAATATCTATCAATAATTAATAAATACAATATTTAATACATATTATTCTTACTTTTTAATAAATATAAAGATAGGTAAGGCACACGAATTAATAAAATATATTTTTTTAAATATTTATTTTTTTTCTTGTTGATATTTCGTATTTTCGTGCATGTCATTCAAGCTGAGAACCACTGCTATACCCAGATACCCTATAGTATATTATTTATTAATCTAAATTATTATATTATAAACATATTAATATTATAATGAATTACATCGTTTATTTGTTTTAGAGAGAAAACCGAGCCAGTATTAATAAGTGATTTACAAGGCGACCATTCTACTCAATCTGTTAACGGCTGTATTGCTTCAATTAAAGAATCTTCAAATCAGAATAATAATAATAACGACACTAATGCATTCAGAACTAAATCAAAGAAAACATTCAAAAATGCTTTACCACAGGTTGGTTTATTGGTTGTATAAGTTTATTAAATTATGTATAAGTTTATTAAATCCATACAATTAATATATCTATATTAAATTGTCAGTGGTTTGATTTTTAAGCAAATGTAGTATTTAACATTAAATTTTACAGATAAATTATTGTTAAAAAATTCAATGCAGGTATTATTTTATTATTATTAGTATTCAAAAAAATATATTTCTATGTAAACTAATAATAGTAAATCTATATATCTTTATATATTAACGCGAAGCGATTTCATTAGATATAGCTATATCTAATGTTCTACTTGACCGATTTTAATGATTTTTTCTTCAAAAGTAAATAGATAGGAACTCGGTGTACAGATGAGCCATCTTATGAGAAAAGTCCGAAAAATGAAAATGTATCAATTAAATAATTTTCGGAAATATTTAGTTTTCTGTGTAGATAATTGTGTAGCGATATACATACAGTCGGGTGTATAATAGTTTATTATTAATATTCAAAATTTATTTATTCTTCCTAAAGAAATAAATTCAAACACTAAAATCAACCGAAATATCCATTATTTAACTGGAATAAGTGAAAGAAAAAAAACGTAATGAATATCATTTAAACCAAAATTAGAGTGCATTTATTAAGTTATAAAAGTTCTTTATCACATAATATAGTTAACTTTATTTCCTATAATTTGGGTAATTTAACATTAAAATGACGTGATATCCTTTTGTTTATATTTTAGTAATGGCAAAATATCTTTACCGGGGTGCGGTTTGCTTACTGGTGAAAATGAAAATTTTAAGATTCTAAATTTCTTTTTTACTGTAACACAGTATCGACGGGTAATTCGGCTAATAATAATATTAATACAAATAGTGACTGGATGAATATTAATGAATAGTTATAACTTATAATATATATAGATTATTTTATTTTTATACCTACCTTATAAATATCGATAAAAATGTTTTGCTTGTTTAAACAGCTAGACATTTTAATAAAATGTTCTTTATCAGACTTCCTTAATAAAATTAAAATAATATAGTTTTATGTAAAGCCATATAAGAATACATTTTTTTTTAGTATTAGAAGTTCAAATTATGGAGAAATTGTATAATTACCGACAATACCAACACGTATTATTGTATTAATAACGACTTATCCTCAAACAATGTTATTTAAAATATGTTAATATATTATAGTAGTAAAATTCTACTATTATATATTTAAATAATTATATTCTATACATATAGGTAGTCAAATTTTTAAAAACAGATTAATTTTAAGTTACCTATATAATTTTTAATATGAATTTAAAATTATCTAATTTTTTCAATGATGATAAATAAATAAAAAAATATTTTATAAGCGTTTTAATTTCAAATGTTGACAAAATTCTGCAAAATCATGAAAGTAATAAGTAACAAAATAAACTTGATTCAAATTACCTATTCTGAAAAAACTATAATTAGATATGATGCAAATTGAAGGTCATAGACTCATCCTGTATTTAAATAATACAATACATTCATAATGTTGAAGATTCATTTTCCGGAATTTTTACAATATAAGACCTTGGGAATTTTAATCGTTTAATGTAATATGTACAATATAACTATTAGTAGGTGTATAATATTATTGTGTTATAAATTGTTTACAATAAAAGTGAGAAAAAACAAACAATGTAAATTCATAATATTATCGCTCCTTTAAATTAATTTAAATAACTATTCATTTATTGGTATAATTATCTAACTAATTCCTAAATATTAAAATTTATAATTAATTACTCATTTTAACAACAACATTTTAGATAATTTACAATGTTATAATAGTACTGAAAACTAGAGATTGAACTATTTGGACTTTAGTATTCGTTGTATTTTTGTAATTTTAAGATTAATACAACTATAACAAATCAACGTTATGTATAAAAAATATTGAATATTATAATAATCAGGTTTCTTCAGTTCAAAAATGTCTTATTATCTGCGTATGTTCAGTGTTCAGTTGTAGTCCTGTTTCCAATTTAAGAGGACACTATAATACCAGCATATATTGTCTCCATTTTATAAGTGAGTATATTGCAACATTAAACAGCTTAGCAGATCACGTTAGCTCCGTTAGTTTAAAAATTAGAGTGAATCTACCTATTATGAATTTTTTTAGTAAGAACATTATTTGTGTAATGTGTTCGTTTGTTGATTTTTTATAATCATTTAGGTTTTAAGTGAGTTACGAGCATTTTTAATTTACGATTTACACTATATTATATACTCGTAACTTGTTAAAAATTGAAGTATCGTGAAAAACCTATAGACGAACATTGTTTATGTTCTAACCGTCAAGTTTTATAATAAGTCGATTCACTCTAATTTTTAAACTAACGGAACTAAACGTGATCTGCTAAACACAAATTTGCCATGCTACGCACTTATAAGACAAATACTGCAACATAGCGATTATCGAGTATGGCGTCCTCTTAAATTGTAACTATAGAGCAATGTATAAGTATAGGTGATAATATTAAATATTAAAGCTAAATAAATAATACAAACAAAATGATACAACAATTAAATAACTATCAATAAATTTTAGTAGGTAGGTATATACCAAAATTCTTAGAATAAACAATAAAAGTTAAAATTAGCTATTTTAATAAATAAATTATTTAAGTAAGTCGGACGACTTGATAATTGACATTATTATCATACAATTGACAATTTATTTGGAACTAGTATGTGACTTATCGCATTGAAAACTATGGTAAAATAATATTTTTAACATTTTTAATAAAAAATCGTAACAAGTAATATAAGCAGATAAGTTTAATTACCTATTTAAAGAAAAATGTATAGTTGAGCGAATTAAAAATAAAATGTGGACAAGTAGATAGGTAACCTCTTTTGTACAATAGTCAATAGGTGTCTAATGTATCTACCTTGTTAATTGTTATGTAGTAGACTAGTATAGGTCATTATAATTGATTTGTTAAATTTGAATTCAATGATAAATCATTGCATAATATGTTATATGAAAAACGATTATGCCCTTTGATGATGATTAAATGGGTTAGAAAAATTATGCACTGAAAAACCTACAGTAAATTCACTAGACTACAGTTATCAATAAATTCAGTGCTCAAATTGAAGGGGTGCACATGGGGACGGAGCTCCTCTAATATTTTAGATTCTGAACGAAGTGAAGAATGTATTGATTTTACAATGATGTATGTTTTTTTTTTTGTGTCTGTGTACAGCATAACTAGTCGAAATAATGCTCCAATTTCAAACTTTGGGGGTGGTTTCTGATGTAAAAGTGAATATCCTTGGTGCATTATACAGGTCAAAAGTAACATTTTCTAACAGTTTTCAAAAAAATCGAGAAAAACAAAAAAAAAAATGACGGAAAAACGGGAATTTTTACGCAAAACCAGTTTTCAACCAAATCGATTTTTATGATTGTAATTCAAAAAATAATCACTGTCAATACTTGAAATTTCCACCAAATGTTAATGTCAGTGTTATCTATATATAGTGAAATTTTCAAAAAATTTTAACTTTTTTTGAGTTATTTATAGACCACTGAAATTTTCGATTTTTTTTTTAAAGTGTCGATAAAAAATTTTTGGATGACCAAAAAGTTTTGAAAATTTATTACAAGGTTCCTTATGAGTTGTTTTTATTGTAGCTAAAAAAAATTAAAA
>VUJU01001327.1:13287-60905 GCA_009835225.1 Aphis craccivora | reverse complement strand
TGATAATTATCATTGGATTCAAATTTAACCGTCCTACAATATATAGTGATCCACACGGCACCTAATGTACAGCAGAGCGGTACCCACTTGCCCGCTTTTTTTTATTTCACACAGTTATTGTCAATATATTAACGTGTACTTACACGTTTGCATTTCTTTGATCACTATCGAGGAAACCAAAATATTTAAATACTTAATAAGAGAAAAAATTTAATGAAAACAAATTATATACCATAATTATATATATAAAAATAATGATTTGCTAGTACACAGATAATAATAAGAGCAGACACCAGTTAATTCAAGTAAAAAACGTAATAATATTATGAAATATAATTTTGAACAGTATAGGTAACAATCAGTGAATTTATGAACAAAACCCAAACCTTATTATAAAAATTATTATAAAAAAGTCTATTTTTTATACCATGTGCTGTATAACACCGGTGGATAAAAGTAAAATTTTAAATTCCTACCAACTTAAATTTTTTCATTATATTTTAAATTCTACTTTTGAATGAAACTTAGGTACTATTGGTTTTAATTTGCAGCATTGAATAGATTGTATTATGTATGTACTGCGTGTATTATATATAATATTATGTAGGTATATATTATATAATATTATTTTTGCAAACACAAATGTTATAAAATTTAATTTAATTCAATTTATTAATAGTGATGTGGTTAAAAATATTTAAATATAGTAATAGCTAATAATAATAACAATGTTATTAGAAAATCGTTTTCATTAATGAAAATATTGATTTAATCCCAGTTTAATGACTTAGTTAATTAGAATTATTTTACTACTATGTAGGTAAATATGATTTTATATTATTGACTTGAAAAAGTTTAGTTTTTGACAAATATTAATTTAAGATCCAAAAAAACTTTAAACTATTAGAATACATTTTTTTAATAAGTCCATTACTAAAACCAAGTTAATATCTAATTAAATGTATTACTATTATAAATATCAAACTATCTATAATTTATTAATTTTCATTTTAGTATGATCGACAATTAAATAAAATTAATTTCAAAATTTGTATTTTTAGTAAAATAAGAAGATTATTTTGAAAATTTTCTGTTTTATAACAGAACAATAGTTGGTACCTATGTCAAATAAAGTTTCATGCGTTGAGGTGGACCAATGACAGCGGCGGTCAATAAAGAGTAGGTTATATGTACCTATAATGGTGGAACTACTTAATGTGCGCTATGATTCTATATATTCTATATATGAGTCTATGATCATCGCATACCAAACGTTGTAATTACAATTTTTGTGGAAAGTAGGACTAGTTCTCATCACTTGTTAAAACTGTATTCAATTTATTGATTATGATTTTTTTTTTTTTTTTTGCTATGAGAATATTTTAAGTTTATTAATATTTTGATTGAAATATCAACATTAAAAATGTTTAGGAGAGAGGTGTATCCCCTTCACCGCCATAATTAAGCCCCTTGGCACAGCTGCGTCGTATAGTATAATATGGGTAAGGTCAAATATCACTCGGAACAGAATGAGGTTCGAATTTCATTGTGATTGAAAAAAGGTCATATTTGAATTGTACTCGAAGTAAAACCAGGTAATGTTCATATTGAATTTGTCTCGATCACATTATGGTTTAAGCAAAGAGTGCAATTCAACCAAATTCCACTCCCCGGTAGCATTACAAATGTAATAATTACAAATTAAAATGATAATCGTCGTTGTCAACAACATATGATATATAGCCAATAATACCCAGTGTAAATGTCCGGTGTATAATACCCGGTAATCATTAATAATAATAGATTATAAAATCACAAACGCATGCGATCGGTGTTCGCGAGAATTGAGAAACTGAACGACATATTAATAGTGATGGATCATAACGACGTTATTACGGTATTGCGTTTCATTTCACGATTCACGGTCGACTACGTTCAGTAACGGTATTACAAAAAGAATATATATATATATATTTATTTAAAAAACCGGAGTAATATAGCTACGCTGCGTAGTGGATGTCGAGTGTAATTCGTAAATGACTAGACCACTGTAATGGAAGTGTTAAATTTGAATTCAATGACAAATCAATGTATACAACCAATAACGAATTTATAACAAAGACACCTTTACTAACGACAATAAGTCTGTCAGTCTACATTTTTAAAGATATTTTTTAACGTATTTATATTATTTTACGAGTAATAAACGACGGCAGGTTGAACTTGACGGGCCAAAACAAATTGTATTTATGATATATTTAATAATAATTATAACAGTAATTAATGTAATATTTTTTACTAGCTATTAGTTTTAATTACTTATAGAATGGAGTAAACAGCTTAGGTATTAATGAATAATAATAATACAGAACGTCCGCGTACCTGCGAATGTTATTTTTATTTAACAAAATAACTGACATCGTTTTATTTGCGTTTAAATATTTAACTTTGTCAAAATTTGAATTTAAATTGCTTATAACTGGAAAGTGTGTTTATGTATTTGTTTTTTGATGATTTTCCTGTTTCTATAAGCAAACATGTGCAACCAGTGGCGTAGGTATCATCGGGCAAAGCAGGGCAGTGCCCTGGGGCCCCTAGAGCTTAGGGGCCTTCAGAGCTCTTGGTAAGTTTTAAAAATACATCCGTAAAATAATTGAAATAAAATTGAAAAAAAGGTTTTTTAAAAGGTTTAGAATTAAGGAGCCTAATTTATTAATTGCCCCGGGGCCCATTCCCATCTTGTTACGCCACTGTGTGCAACATAGAATACATAAAATGTTCAAATTTTTTTCCTCATAGTAAATGAATACCATTACCTACAGGCTACAATCTACATTGAAAAAAAATTGATAATTTGAAATGCTTAAAATTATCACAAATTATAGGGAAAATTAATATTTTGAAAATGTGTAAAAAGTGTTGATATGATGACTTGACAAAAAAAGATGAATTACAATAAAATAATAAAATTAATTTCGTTAAAAATTAGCTTTTTCACAATCATCTTTTTTCATTGTTTTTTTTTTTGTTTTTCATAATTATTTAAAAAATTACTAGGCATTCTTTACTATTGATTCAACAAAGATCTAAATAAATCCAAATTTCAACTCGTAACACTTTCAATGTCGAGTATGGGAATATTTTTATCGGGTAGGTACCCAAGTACTTCAAAAATTGATGAAGAAACAACAAAAAGAAATAAACACTAATCATTGTAAAACCTGTAATATTATATTTTCGCTACGCACAGATAATATAATAAAAAATTATAACTTCATTGTCGATAATAATTATCAGGCTTCTCATTGCGTCCGTCCTAATCTGGGTTTGGATTTCCTCTGACCAATTATCAAGCCGTGCTCGTTAATTAGATAATTATTTATTAATAATAAATAGGTACTTACACCATAACACCTATAACATCATGGAACATGATTCACGGTTTAAGAAGGCTCTTTCCGGGTCCCCGTCGTGCGTCACTACATTATTATTTTACATTTCTATAGAGCAATTATTCTCCGAACTTTGAAATGTGGGGGGATGTCGACAATGTATATAATAATACTCATTCCGTATTTGAACACACGCGCGAGCACGCACACGTGTACACGTGCCAGTAAAAACTGTATACAGTGTGATCCTCGTCAACTGTAAACAGTGTATAGCTTTTGTAATAATACGAGTATCCGTCGCATATACATTTTATACGTCACCAAAACAAGTGCCTCGCACTCGTCCGGTGACGTTGTTTTAAAACACATTTTCGATTGTTCTCTTACCCGTCTCAAATAAAATTTAATAACGATAATTTTGGTTAATGTAGGTAGTTTAAAACGGAAAATAATTAAATATATAAATATGTTCTAGCCACCATTGATTCGTGTATAAATAAAGGAAGTTTAATTTGAAACTATTGTTCGGTTTTTCATTTATGGGAAAAATATTCTGGTGATTTTTTTGTTTTGTTTTAACAAAAAACGCTGCCGTCAAAGCACTATTACAAAACAATGTCGTAATTTCAAACACTTTAATCCAACACCTGGCCACCTGGGGAATCTGTTTTATTTCTGTCCATCACTCGCTCGATTTTATAACTCCATTAAAGTTCTTGATCCGTGTTTACGGTTTTATGTTACGTAGCACGAATGTGCTTTATAGGTACACAGCCTACATTTATTATTTGCGTCGTTTGACATAATAATTTATTAAATTTATATATTTTCGTTGTTTTATTATTTTCCGCATTTGCTGATTTGTCTCCGAGTAGAGGTCGTTGTTGGTTTGATTATTCATAAAAGAAAATCGTCCGGATAATACTATAATGTTGTTTACGAATGAGTTTGTTTTCCTTATACTTAAACGCTTATGTGTTTCAACACGGCCAAAACAAACACAGGGTTTCAATAATTGTTTGAGTCGAAAAGCATTCGTGATAACTGACAATATTTAAAGATCAAAACTAACGTGTAAGCATCAGATAAAGTATAAATTAGGGACAAATGGGTAATAATGGGTGCAAAAGGTACGAATAATATAAGTAGGTACCTATATGATAAATCTAGTTATATGATAAATAACACAATGTTTGTACACAATGATGCAGGTTGCATGTTGATTTGACACAATTTCTAAGAGAAAACCATACTACGAATACAATGTCTATAATGAAGCAAGATTAAAACGACAAAAATAAAAACAGGATTTAAACAAACAAAAAACAAACCGATACAGCAAAATGAATTTCTATTTTAGAATAATCTATTATTTTAACTTATATTTTCTATGATATTCGTATAAATTCATGATAACCTATGATGATTTAAAAAATATATAGAAATACACAACTTTAAGAAATAATAAAAAATATACCATTATTTGTATGAATAATATTGAAAATTAAAAATATGAGCTGTGACTTTAAAATAGCTAGAATTTTATAAAATGTTTAATATTAATTTTGAAAATTGCTTGTGAGTAGCAAATATTTTTTGTTATCAACAGAAATAATGATAAAATCAATTTTCATAAAATATCATTCAGATTATTATCAAAATATTATTACAATGTACAATGTAATTGATAGATTTAAATTTTAATTATTTGCGAGATGTTACGTTTGTAAGTATTTTCCCTTAGGCTGTGAACGTTTAAATTATAGCAGATGTACCGAAATTATGATATAATAATGATCGAAGTCGTAATTGTAATATTTATGTAAATATTTGGGTATTTAAATTTAACATTCATATGTATAACGTACTTGCTATATTGTAATACTCGAGCATGAACTATTTTGAGTATTTTCAATTATATACCGCACTTAACAAACCGTACGCGCCCCACTGTGAAATTAAATCAACTTTTGTTTTTTCGTTTTCACAAAGGAACCTATTCTGACGTCGCGCGTGTATGAAATATTTAACATCAGCTTTGATTTGCGAATAAAATAACATTCAGTGTTCACGACTTGATTGTGACGTAGGAGAATAACCAATAATATATATATGAATATTGTACCTATATGCAAACTTGGTTTATAAGGTATAACACGATTTCCTCGAACTTTCATCATTTTGCACAATTATTTTCATCCCATCATTATACCATACAATACGTATAGGCTAAACACTTAGAGCTGATGGAAAATGTACCCATGTTGTGATTTAGTGACATTATAAATTATCAAGTCAATATTGTTTCAAAAAAAAATTTCAAAACAGAACGTTTACCTTCTTCATGATAACATAAGCCTATAAAATCGGCTTTCATCGTATACTGTGAAAGTCAAGAACGGATGTCAATCATAATAAATGTACTTAAATGTGCTTAAACGTTTTGATCAAGTTATCAATGGACAATGAGGTATACATTTATAAGGAATGAGTTCACTCTATGAGGCACAAAAAAGTATATGAGTTTATTAACCTCGGATTGAAATTACGTCATTGAGAGGTTAAAGGTAGTATAGGTACCTATATATATTTAATAATGAATATATCATTGTTATAATATAGATTATAGATAAAGCTCGTTTGAAAAGGCATATTATATTTATTTTTTAATAATCAGTATTTAAAAAACTGTCAAAGTCGTTGTCTCGTGAATAATGTTCTCTTTAAATTATGTATTAAAAATGTTTATATTTTTATGATACTTTTTTTATTTCCATATTTTTACCACTAAAAACGGTGGCTTAAAACCCACACAACAAGTGACGATCAGATTCTAAATGAAATCTATTGTAGTATTGTATATTTTTTGTATGTATAATAATATAATAATAGTTAGTATATTATAAAGCGTATAGTTGTAACTTGTGATACATATTTGAAAATTCATATTTTACCGTTATGTACATGCATTTTATCGTTAACCCTTTCACTGCCAGAGGATTTGTACACTACATTATGTCCTTGCCACATAAATTTGACTTTTTTATTATCAGTGAAGCCTCATATTTGATATTATTCTACATCACTATAAGAACCATAGATCATATACACTGGATAGAGCTATAGCGTATATCTCGCGTAGTCTGTGTTTGAAGCAGACCTGTTCGGGCCCGATGTAATTATTGCGCATGCGTCAGAAATGAAATAGATCGCGCGGGACGGGATAGGAACTAGTTATGTGTGATTAGGTACTAGTATCACAGAATAGATGATATAGATTTCATCTATTCTGTACTAGTATTTCTTAGCAAATTTTAAAGTGAAAAAAAATGAAATGTTACACAAACTCAATGGAAAATAGAAATTATATAATATAATAATATATTATAATATATTATATATAGTATAATATATTGTATAATGAATACGACAAGTGACAACGTGTTATTATTTTGTGTTTAGTGTATTCATCAGTAATCTCTTATCATAAAATAGTTTTGCGCATTCGCAATGATGACTTCGGACTCTAACTGCTATGCTTCAAGATTTTAAATCATAGCTCTATCCACTATCCAGTGGCGTAGATACGATTTTTTTCTGGGGGGGGGTTTTATATTATATTTGTGATAAAAATGACGAGATATTAGTACTTCGTTTTTATTTTGTTCTAACCATTATATAAAATATTTTGGTTTTAGGGGGGTGGAAACCCCCTACACCACCCCCGTAAATACGCCACTGCCACTATCCAGTATATATGATCTAAGATAAGAACTAAGATTAAATATTTTATAATCAGTGAATGTGGGATAATATAGTAAATAGTATGCAGTGAACCGTTAGTGTAATAGGTATATATTATTATATCAGTACCTATTATAGGTACATACTTAATAGATATATGCCAATAACCGGAACATAAATGCGTTCCCAACTAGTTTAGTAACCCAGTGCTTAATTAACATTAATATTATAGTTGACTATAATGGTTACCAATCTGGTTATATTATCTGTTACTCATACCTTGTTTTACGACACATCATTGGAAATGATATATAAATATATTATATAGTTACCTATTAGTTGTTTTAATTTCGAGTTGCGATTGATTTGACTTAGTGTGTCAGGTGTAACGTCCCTACTAAACATGGTAAATAAACAATAATACATTTCAGTTTTACGTGTTTAACTTGACTTTATCATATCGAGTTATGTTTGAATGATTCATGATATACCATAATAGGAAAGGGTTAAAATTATAAGAAGAGGACTGAATACAGAATATGCTGGTTGTAAAAAATAAAACAATATAAAAAAAACAGTTGGTTATTATAACTAATAATTGTATTATATTAACAACGGAAACATAAAAAAAAAAAACAAAAACAAAATCTGCAAAATATAATATTATGTTGTTTGTTATACGATTTACAATTTATAAACAATAAATAATGAGTTTTTGTCTAACTCATTTATGTCGTTATTGTGTTCTATTGTTCAATATATTATCTTCATTAAATAACTACCTATATATTTGGTTAAAATTTCAAAACAAAAATGTAAAAAGGTATCTAACACGAGTACATAATATTATATGTTCAATTTTAGGCTAGAAAATTGTTCTAATATTTAAATGGCTTTACATATTATGTCAAGTCATTGGCCTCCGTGATCACATAAATATTATTATAACATGCTGTATATTAAAGTCATGAAAACGGAATCACATAAAAGCTTTTCATAACTATAAAATAGTATTATACAGACATACAGTCATATAGGTCAACTACGACAGTGTTAAAAAATACGAATACGTTATGTACGTTATGTGTTTGTCATATTATTATAATTTTTTTTAAATAATATTAAATGTTTGTGTGTGGCAAGATCGGTTATCGGTAAATGACTGTAACGTATCGTAGCACCAATCTCTTGCTGATCACTGTGATAAATAAATTTTCTGTAGACAAAAGCTTTATTATATCAATTAGTTGAAGTAGTACCTACGTTAATAATACTAAATCAACATTGGTTAGCGTTCGATAGCAGTTTTAAAGAAAAAACACAATTACAATAAATATATATATAATATATATAAATAATTAATTATAATTAAATAATATTCTGGTATTCTAGCGATAAAGCAAATGCTTGCTTAAAATAGCTCATTACAAAAACGTTAATTTTTAAAACTAAAAAAAAAAATTAATAATTGACATGATCTAAATTGCATGAAAAAATTAATACCATTAAGCTGGCAAAAAGTAAAGAGTACTCTTTAAGTGACGCGACAACAATTGGCTTAACGCTTAACTGCGATAACCGTGTATCGTACTTACTAAGTATTCGATGGGGGACGATAGCGAACCTTAAATGTAAATGCTTCCCCTCAGACTTCAGAAATAATAATAAAAAAAATCAAATTAAAAAACGTGTTTAACACAAGGGCAAAGCGCACTGCTTGAGTTTCCATAATAGATCACACACGATGTCAAACGTAAGACACGTACGGGATTTATGGCTATTAATAGAAAACTATGTATATTAAATATAAATATACAGAGTGATTCAAAAGTCTTTACCTATATACCGTTATTGTAAACACGAGGTAGCCCGGTACTCCGGTAGTCGTGTTTACTATTATTATTATTTTTTTTAATGTTTTTTTGTATCTTTATCGTTGATACACTCGTGTCTCGTGAGCGTTTGTAATGATTGGCTAGCTTGCCGAGATGGACGCGTAACGCAAACAATACCGTATTATTTTCAATACCTACCTATACTATGTAGACCCGCGTATACCGGGCAGACAGTCGAATTACGTTTGATTATTTTTTATTTACTTTTTTATTACTCCTGCGTCACCATCGATTTTAAAAATATGAATATTATAGTTTTCGAAATCCGAGGAAGACTTTTGAATGACCCTGTACAATAAAATAATAAAATATAATATGTCTCTACTTTTATATTTCAAACGTCGTGCTGCGATGACGTACAAACTTTGGGCCATATTACATTTCGTGGCGGTGACGAGTGGAAGGTTGAGGGTTGAATACATAATAATAATAAGTCTCTAAACAATCGTACACAAAACGTTGCCACCCCGACCCACCAAAAACACCCTCGACCTCTGCCATCACCTATTTATATAGACACCCTCTTCAAGGACAACAGGGGTTGTTCGGTCGGAGGGCTGTTGTAGACCACGGCGGCTGCGGCTGCGGCGTTCGCGGCCGCCCGTTCCGCAGGTCGTATGTCCCGGTTGTAGTCGTACTGCACCGGTCCCACGCACGTGCACGAGCACACCGACACCTGGTCCACGTCGTCACCAGCGTCCCGGCCGATCGTGTGCCCGGCCAACAGTTTGCCGTTGACGGACGTCACTGCTTCGCCGTCGACAGTAATTACGTGCTGCGACACGCCCTGAAGCTCGTTATCTTCGCGCCTCACTTCCTCTGCGTTCCTGTAAAAATAAAAATCCCCGGAACCGTTATTGACGCAAATTATAACATTGATAATAATAATAATGGTTTCTGTGTAGTGTTATTATTAGTATTATAACACGAGTTTGACGATAAAACCATAACAATAAAATATCATAAAAATATTGCTCTATTGTATTAAAAAAAAACTTGTTTAATTTCATCTTCCAAACAATATAATTTCCACGACATGAACTAAAAATTAAATGAATAATTATTATTAATATTAAAGAGAACTTACAATTAAAAAAATGTTTTGTATGTTTTATTGATAAAGTACAGTATACTCTCGATTATTTGCGGTGGATTATCTGCTTTGCAGATTACCTGTAGTCTACCGCAAAATGGAATCATATACATACATAATATATGCATACCAAAATTATAAAGTTTGAATTGTTTTCTTAAAATTATATGAGTGTTTAAATAAAAATAAAACAAGCTCTGATATAATTTTCCTTAAATACGATTTAAAATTACATGGTTTAATTTTTTAATAATACATGAATGTAATTATAACACTTTTATTTGAGTTTTAATTTTGTGGATGACAATTTACCCTATTCCGCGGATAATCGAGAGTATTATTTTTTTAGTATTAGTACTATTAGGTTTTAAGATGGAAAGGGAGACGACTTTTGATAAACGGAAGTGAAGATTACACGTTCCCTTCCCCCACCGATCGACAAGCAAAACGAGCAGGGGTTAAAGTCCTCTAGTAAAAGTTCAATAACAATAATGTAAAAATAATAGGTATATACGACCATAAAATTTAATTCGATTTTTATGTATCACATTATTTCCGTGACAACAGTGTACAAACTTCGAATAAGAAACATGGTGACTGAATAAACAACTATACCTACAAGTAACAAGATTATTTTAGTGGAATCATCCCTTAGAACATGATTGATATGATTGATAAGACCTTATGGCTTAGGTGACATATTCAAGTTATATGTTTCATCTGCCAGAAAGTATTCTTTATTTTATATTTGAAGGGAGCAGAATTATGGTAAAGTTGGCTGACGAAATTGTCTGGCTGTAGATCCAAAACAAAAATTACAAACCAAAAATAATGACTTTAAACAAATTAAATGTATTGTATTCTAAGAAGCATTAACTCAGTAAGATATTTTATTTATTTATAAAATTATACATTGTTTTATATTTCATTAGAATTCTATAGTGCAATACAATTAACAAATCACCGAAACTTAATAGGGTTCCTAATCATCCTAACCAATGCTCAAGTCGCAGTCACCGTCTTAGTAATAAAATTGTGCTTTCGATTCTATGCGTTTGCTACCGTAGATATCGATTATAATATACTAATTGTTTTTAAACAATATTATCGTTTATAAAAACTATAGGATACATAGTAAAATAATGTATATTAATTGATCGAATATTGAAATATGGTTATCAGCCGGTTGTTCTTCAATACTGCCCGCGGTGACTTATACTTAGGTACTCTTAAATTGTTAAATTTTTACATAAAGCAGTAATGAGTATAGTTTCGAATTTGAACAAACTGCAGTATCGTTATTATTAGTAGGATTGATATTTTTATTTTAAAATGAGTGATATGATAGATTTAATCTTTTTTTTTTTCCATTGCTAAAACTATATTTTTCATATTCTGTATTTTATATACTGACTTATCCCATGCGATGTTTTTTTTTAAAAATCATTTTGTTGAATCGTAGGTATCTATTATACTGTCTAGTGTCTATATACTATATTGTTATTTTATAAACTTTTAAGGAAATGCTGATCAATATTTTTTCATAATTCAATGATGTTTTTCCGTTAAAACTAAAATAATAAATAGGTATAACCAATTGTATAAAAAGTATCGGTTAAAAAAACTATTTCGCAGGTATAATATGTAGATTATAGATATGATATTAATTTAGTACTGCCACGGTTCTAAATATTTATTAATATATCAAACTACTGTTGATTGTATTATATTTAAAGGCAGTTATTAAGTTAATGTTTATATTTTTTAATCTTACAGATTTTCCGACAAATAATATATGTATAGGTTATATGTAATTAATTGTATTTTACTTAACAAAGTACATATAAGTATACTTTAAGAGACTGATGATCGTCACTTTAAAACAGCCTCGATGCGGAAATAACAATATTATTAATTTTAATTTTAATATAATATATATACATTAAACAAGCAAAGTAACTGGTGACGTGTGCTTACACCAAACAACACCGGTAGAATCAATATTCCACAGATTAAAAAATAACTATCAAATGAAAATTTAATTAAAAAAACTTGAGAAGTGATATTATTATTTTTTTACTTTAATGTTTAAAAAAATATATAAATGTCTACCTATACAAATTAAAAAAATATATTTTTTTGTACTTTTATTTTATATTGGTTGTGTTTTGTTTTAATTATATTAAATTCACCTAACCAAATAATGATGTTCTACAGCAGTGACTCGAATATTTTGTTATGGCTCGGTTTCGCATAGGGATGCGCAGAATAATTGATTTTTGTCGAGCCGCGGTACGTTATTTCGTCGTACAAAATATTACTAAGGAAATAAAGGCATATAATGTACTCCATTTGCAGTCATATGCACGAATTCACCACATTTTTTCGGTGAACTCGAGTACATCTAAAAAATTATCATTACTTTTTTTTTTCAGATGCATACGCCTAGGTTATATTAGGAGAAACTCGAGTTAATTCTACATAACAGTTTATGACAACAGTATGTACCTATGTATTTTTATAAAAATAACACAAGAATGCTAATTATTTATAATATACATCGCGATGACAAAACCATGTTGTATGCGACCATAATATCGTATATTATAACATTGCATACAACTATTATGGACCAATAAAAACTCAAAGGTTACGGAGCGATTTTATCCCACTGAAAACTAAATCTCGACCGAAATAAAACCATTGTATTATATTATTATTAATACATACTTACATGATATTAAGTTCACACACACGCGATAGACTCTATATCGTCCGTCAATTAATAATAAGCACCGACGTTTGTTTTGTACTGTTTTCGATGTAGTTTTATAGACCTCATCATATTTACATATAAACATATTATTATTATTATGCAGGGATATGAGGATTATCATTATTCTAGACGTTATCTCAATCGACTCGATTGTCATCGGTGCATAGAAATCACAACGAAGTGACAAAGGCCGATTAAACGGTACGCATATTATGTTATTGCTGTAATGGGGAATCGTCTTGCTGATGGGGGCCTACAATTGTCAACAAAAATAATTATTGTCGATCTGGGAAGGAAATTAAACCGATCACGAGTAATATGTATATACATACACGTACAAATATCCTGTGTTTATAAAGGATATACCGAGCGTCTTCGAATCTTGATTGTCGTAGTCGAGGTCGTCCCAATATAATATATATGTATTATATAGTAATTATTATTTGCTCCGTTGCGCAATGGCACGTTGATTGACGACCAACCAAAGTGTTTGTGACGTTGATTCGACTATAGATTGGTCTCGGTCTGATCGATAATATACATTAAATAACATTGTTGTGCAGTAATCTGGACACATGAGAACATGCGTTTAATAATATATAACACAATAATGAAACGCGCACAAGGGCGACCGTAAGCACCATTTCTAAGAAACTATGAAAATGAAAGGCGTAAACTCAGTTATGAGTGATTGTACATTTTATCAATTAAACCTTTATTGAGTGTAAAGTACACAGGTACGATTTGTTTACTTATAAAAACAAGTAAACTCCATTAATAATAGTTTTTACATTTTATCTAAACTACTATAATATAACTACCATAATATTATTATAATATAGGTAAGCTTTTTCATGGCTTCATATTATTTCATTTTTCATTTTTACGTTGAAATAAAATTTGATTATAATTCTACATGTTATTTAGCATATATATATTTTTTTTTTGATCCCAAAGTTCAGTTAAGTTTGTAGATGGTCTGTTGATTTATTTGAATGGTTTGTTCGATGGATTCTGGATTTTTTAGAAACTTCACTTGTTTGGTACTCAATTTTTTAAATGTGTGTATGTAACAACAACACAATTTACGTAGATGACACATTCAAAAGTTGCCCAAACTTAATTTGAAATAAAATATACTAAAAGAAAAAATAAACTTTCTATTAAATTGTGAAAATGTTAGCATAATGTAGTATTTACTGAAAATCATTCGAAACTCAACTAGTGTAGACATTTTAAATTTGGAATCAAACTCGAAAAAATGCATAATATAACATAATATTATTATAATTATTCCCAATTTAATACGGCTAAATTTAATTATGTTACGCGTTCAATATTTACGTGACAATTTTATCAATTTAACTGGTGATAAAAATTGTTAAAAGTAGTTTTAATTTTATAGTTATTCATTGTATAAATAATATATATTTATATATTTGTACTTATACGAATTTAGATTTGTTTGATTATTAATATTGTTGGGATTTACATTAGTACCCGTGGAACTCACGTTTTGTACGTTTTACATATTTACGCAGAATAAAAATAATTTATAATAATTTATACGTGTAATAAGTCATATCTTTAAATTTGCTATACGTGAAAAACTATGAAATTTACATGCACCCTTTTGCACATACCTTTAAGTTGTTTGTTGTAAAATATAAAGGTATTTATTTTTATAAATATTATGTTATAAGAGCACATCGTGACCAATTGTGTTGTCACTGTTTTATAGTACCTACCACATAACTTTGCATATTTTACGTATAGAATAATACATTATACTATTTTTAATATAACCGTTAATTTTACCTATTACCTGACTTAAATCTAAAAATATTCTTCCCCTCGTATTCTTTTATTTTGATTTTAAAGCTACCTTTAATAAATGATGAGAAATTTAAAATGTCATAACATATTATGTCATAATCATAACATTTTATACAATTAAAATTTTAAAAAAATGTCTACATGGAGCCTTGAAAATCTTTTTATCTTTAATTTTGATACCAAGTCAGATTAATTCGTTATTAAAAGCAGAAAAGTAAAGTAGATTATTCCAAATAAAAATTTTCTATATTATACGTTAGTTTGACAAAGATAACTAATGCGTACGATGTAGGTATAGCTACTTTTAAAAGGTTGTATAGAAAAAAGTAAAACTATAGGTACATATTAAGAGAACAAAATATAATACAAATTTATCAAATTGTAATCCTAATTTAGCATATCAATAGTAATTAATTTGTATGTATTCATATATATATATATATATATAATTCATGTTTTAATATTTATGTACCTTATCAAAAACAGTTCAGCAAAAAAATATTAACTAAACTTAATTACAAAAAAAAAATTGTTTTAAAAAGCTAGAAGGTACCTATTGTTGAATGATTTGAATGAGAGGAGGAGAGTTGACTGCTGTTTTGTCCGCTTGAAAATATCTCTGAACGGACGTGCAGTGTGCACATCGTTATGTTATTATAATATTTCCTAAAAATTTTCTACATAATAATATATACTAATAAATACTGCTGAAATAACTATAGTCTGTATATATTTAATGTAAATACTTATAGTGATTAATTTTATATTTCCTTCCCACAACAAAAATCTAAACATGTACACATAAAAATGTAACATTGTATTGAGTATTTAAATCCTTCCAATATTTTATTTTTGTATTCAAACTACATTTTTTTTTTTTTTTTTTTAATAATATGCACAAAAAGGTTTTAAAGGTATATTCCGGTGTCCCAGTCGGTCTTTCAGTTTGTCCAGCTTAAAAAAAAAAAAAATCTGAGAGAAAATAACATTTAATATTATATTACTTAATAATAAAGCATAAAATAATATATTGTACACTGTGTCACCGCTGTAAGGTTATATTATTATCACTGAAATTTATAAACGAAAATATATAAAAGATACCTAGGTAGGTACCAACATTATAATTTTAACAAAAATGACAGAATAAACATAATAAATTTAAAAATTGTACTAAATATAATTTGGTATTTTTAATTATTAAATAAGTAATGTTAATAAATAATCATTATGTGTTTGTAAAAATTAATAAATATTTAAATGAAAAATTATTACTTTTATTTACTTATTTCCAAATAAATGGTACATCAAAAAAAAAAAAATAATAAATAAGTGATTTAATATCACGTCAAAGTACACATGGTACATGATTTTACCATAATACGGAAATCTCAATTCAATAGTTTATTAAAATAATAAGTTCGTAGGGTATTGAATGTTATATTTTGACATTTTTTTATGGTTAATTTAAATTTTAGATTCTGAACGAAGTGATGAATGTATTAATTTTACAATGATGTGTGTTTTTTTTTTTTTGTGTCTGTGTACACTGTACAGCATAACTAGTCGAAATAATCATCCAATTTCAAACTTTGGGGGTGGTTTCCGATGTAAAAGGAAATATAAAAATATCCTTTTGAATATCCTTGGTGCATTATAGAGGTCAAAAGTAAAAATTTTCCAACAGTTTTCAAAAAAAATCGAGAAAAACAAAAAAAAAATTAACGGAAAAACAGGAATTTTTACCCAAAACCAGTTTTTGACCAAATCGATTTTTTTATATGGTTGTAATTCAAAAACTAATCACTGTGAATACTTGAAATTTTCACTAAATGTTTATATCAGTCTTATTTATATATAGTTAAATTTTCAAAAATATTTGACTTTTTTTGAGTTATTTATAGACCATAGAAATTTTCAATTTTTATGAAAAAATTTTTTGAACTGTCGATAAAAAAATTTTGGATGACCAAAATCACTTGAAAATTTAATACAAGGTTCCTTATGAGTTGTTCTTATTGTAGCTAAAAAATATTAAAAATCGTTAGTCACAATTTTTTTTTTATAAGCGTTTATAATTTATATTTTTACGATATCTGTCGAAAACGCGAAAATTTGCAAGTAATTTTGTAGTTGAAAAATCATAAAATGTTTTGTGTTTATAACTATGGATTAAAAAAACAACATTAAGTTTTCCATAAGTTTTTCTTCAAGTAGCTGTAGAGAAAACTCGAAGCATCATTATAGACAAAGTTTTAAGTGCGTTTGAATTTTAAATATTTAGAAAATAGCGTAACGATAACGATTTATCCTCAAACGATATTAAATATTTGTTATTATTCAAAAAGTATAAGTCGTAGATACTTGAAGATTATACCAGTTATTAAGATTCGCGTTTTCTTTACGTGATTTAAATTTCAAAATATTTCGACTTTTTTTGAGCTATTTACAGACAACTGAAATTTTCAATTTTTCTGAAAATTTTTTTTTTTTGAAGTGTCGATAAAAGTTCTTTGACCCAGTATGAAAATTTAATACAAAGTTCTTCATAAGTTATTCTTATAGTTATTAAAAAATTATAAGAATACATAGGCACAATTTTTTTTTATTAGTTCAAATATTGACGAAAATTCGTCAAAACCATGAATATTTGCAAATTATTTTGTAGGTATAATTCATACAAAATTTTGTATGAGTAGCTAAGAGTTAAAAATGTAATACAAGATTTTCCATAAGATTAGCTTATAATAATTATAAAAAAATTTAAATTTTGATGTATTCAGGCCATTAAAACATAAACAACCTTTTTCACCAACCACTGAAAAGTATATCCTAGGCTGACAAATCATCTTCGTTCAGAATCGTTTTTCGTATACAATGATTATTATCATTGGATTCAAATTTAACCCTCCTATAATAATATATAATAATGATCCACACGGCATCTAATGTACAGCAGAGCGCTATCCACTTGCCCGCTTTTTTAAATTTGTTCTATTTTAAGTATTATAAGTGAATATTTTGTACTACACGTGTGATATTATAATATGATTGATTAATTTTATTATCAGTTATTATGTTGGTTCTTGTTACAGATATTATATAACTAATCTAAATTTTAATATTGTTATTGTAAATTATTGTGTATACATCAACATCCAACTCGTTTATTCTAAAATAAAATAGAATAAACATGTAAAGTAACTCAACAATCAATATGAATTATAGTATATCATTTCATTGATAATATATCCATATACACTACAAGAAATTCAATCAACCTTAAAAAATAAATATTATAACAAAATGTTATAATGCGAGTTTGAAGGAATTTTTTTTTTCCAAAAAATTATCTGAATTTATTTTTTGATTAGAAGGATAAGTCAAAGACCTTAGAGAATAGGGCTACGCAAGTCTCCAAACCACACGATTTAATCCTAATACCTATATAGGCTATAACAGAGACTTGTGAATATTGTTCATTTGTTCATAAATTTGTTTTAAAAGAATTAAACAGTTTTTCCCATACAGTTATAATATATAGGTATAGCATTATAATGTAATATATGTATGCTGTACGCATCGAACATTTATATTATCAACTTAACGGAGATATGCTTACCTAGTTACCTCTTGTTATTGATCGATAAATTTATTTTCGATTCAACATAATTTCATCATTCAACCTAAATGTATGAAGTTAATCATTTTTTTATATCGAAATACTCGGAATAATACTTTGTTTAGGAACATAATACATATTATTATAACTGGTTAGATAATATTTAGCTGCAGCTAATGCTCGAGTGTATTAATAATGGCACGTGTAAGCAACAGCGCACGTGTAAACCACTATAATAACAAACATTATGATGTCGGTCAATGACCCGTCCACACATTTATGGCCGGGTGAAGAGGAGGGCAGCATACAAAACGTACGGTGACATAACTTCCGAGTAGGTTTATACAGAGTGTGAAATTATCCAACAACAATCCATACGCATAAAAAGTGAAGCACAGTCGTTAAACCGGTCTAGTTCATCTCGTTCATCTCGGCATTCGTCAACCGTTAGGATAAAAAAACAATTTAAAAAAAAAAACAGTGGTCTGAAAAATATATTCAACTATATAATATTTCTGTTAAAAATAATTACCATAACCTCGTAAACTAAGGTGGGGAGTAAGATCGTGATTTTTATTCAGTATAATTTAGTTTTTGAACCACTATTTTTTTTTTTATATATATAATTGGAACAGTTGACGAGAATTAAGATGAACTCGAGAGGTTATGCTTTTTTAACACGATATTCATACGTGTTCAAAAGCTGTAATTATTGTTGTAGGTACAATAATTATTATGATAATGTTTACATCCCAATTTAACAAGGTGTTATGATAGAAAGAAAGAAAAACTTAAAAGTGATCGAGAGGTGACCATTATTGTCTTGGTTAAAATATTATACTTTCCTTTACTTTAAACTTTTAATGTTTAAAATATGCTACACTTTTTCTTATCTTAATTCAAAATTGAATTTTTGTTTTTATTCAGACTATTTTAAATTATATAAATTGTCGACTTTTTGTAGGTACACAATCCACAATCAGAAAATAACACTATAGTAATACCTAACTATAAGATGAACATTTATTATCCGTGTAAGTATATAGGCAGCCTGTAATCACTGTAGAGATAAAGAACTTTTGAAGTGCTTAACTCTTGAAAGTACTAATATTAATTAAATAACAATGTGCATTTATTTTTTAACTGTTGTAATGCGCAACACGCCTACCGTTTTGTTATAGTAGTTTTTTTTGTCTTAATACATATAATATTATATTTAAAACTAAATCTTATTGTTTTTTTTTTTGTAAATCATGTTGATGTTGTTATAGAAAACAAATATAAAAATTAAAAATTATACTAACTACCTATGCAATAATACTACTCTACAATACTCTACAAGTTTTTTACTCATTAGTTTCAACTAATTGCTTGGTCGCCCATCTATAAAACATGCAAATCGTTTGAGTATAATTATTGAAACTGCATAACGTTGTTACATTATATCAGTGGTTCCCAACCTGAGGTACGCGTACCCCTAGGGATACGTGACATGATCTCAAGGGGTACGTGAAAAAATTATTTTTCGTTTATTTATATTCTAAATTGATATTTGGGGTACGTGAAATAGTGCTAAGAGAGGTCAAGGGGTACGTGAATGAAAAAAGGTTGAGAACCGCTGCATTATATTATTATAAACCATCATCTGTGGTCGATAATATATTATTATTATTATTATATGCCGACCCTAATGATATAATATGGCTACATGAGGAAAGATATTTATTTTTTCACGTCGCATCTACAGTCTGATCATATTTTTTATAATTATCAAACAGTACTTTTTGCTAAGCAAAATTATTAGTCGTTATTAAATATAAATTTACTATAAAATATTAACGCATACACATACAAATAATATACATAGCGTTTGGTGGATATCTAAAAGTATAAACTATCATTGGTTTCGACGTTACTATAATAGGTATTACTAAAATGTTTATATTTGTATTAAAGTATTCAACAGCATAAAGGCAGCTTACTTTATTGCAAATGACATTAAAATATAATGATATTATAATATTTTCTATTGTATACAACGGGTTTCCTTTTGTCTGAGATTGTGTATCAAAACGATATTAAACTGTAAAATACAGTTCCATTAAGACGATACCGTTTGAAGAATAAAGGTGTTGTGAATAATTACATTTCCAAGGTGCTACCTACATGTAAATTTAGATACAAACTAGTTGCATCCCAAATAAATACATTTAGTGTAGGTGGGTAAATTTTATTTTACAAGTTATTTTCGTTTCGAGAATTTAGAAAAAATATATTATATACCTACCTAACATAATGATTTAAAGATTTTACGTCACTATAAAGCACAGTTAATCGAATAAATGAGGAAATGTTTTTTTATTTAATTAGTCAAGATATAAAACTATTACATAATTTTTTAATGTATTCATGACATTAATGAAACTAATTGTTTTAAATAATAAGATAATAAGATTTTTAATGAAAAAAATACGTATCAAATATTGAATTAAAAAAAGTTTTTTTTATAAAATATGTCAACTAAATATTATAGTTATAAAAATTATAATTTATTTCATGTATTTTTTATAATTAAAAAAAAATGTTTTTATCTTTCGTATACTACAGCCAATAACTTCAGATGTCAAGCCAACTTTATTATACATAATTTATTAAAAAAAAATATAAGTGTACCTATTTATGACAATAGATAGGTATATCATTATTTTGAGTTATTTTTAGCAAAGCAGTTTATTCAAAAAATAGATAAATAAAATATAACTAATATAAATATATAACATTATTTATTTATTTTTTTGTTTTTTTTTTCTTATGTAATATACCAACTGAAAGGAATATAAAACTCAAGTAACATTCATCCGTACATCTGTCCCAAAAAGAATATGTATAAACAAAAATAATAATAAGTATGTTTATTACGTACGGTGTAATTATGACAAGTCCAACAATATTGATACATGAAGTATCATATTAAATATACATTATACACATTTTGATTTTCAAAATTTACGTATCTTTTTTCAATAAGAAGTGTAGTAGGTAGTAAAATTAGATTTTTTATGAATGGACTTAATCGTTTATTATGTATACAGCTGTAACCTACATGAATAGCTTGCACGACATTTAATACAAACCTACTTCATACTAAAGGTACCTAATTAATATTTATTATCATTATTGACTACATGTTTTGTAATTAGATTGTAAACCTATTTGATTCACAATATCGATGCACGTCGGTAAGTTGTATGTATTTTATGTCTATGATACATTTAATCAAATGGCATACATCTTAAATTTTTAATAAATTTAACATTAAAACTAGGTATATAACTATGTACAACTGTACAATATAATATAAGATTTATTATTAACATGTTTACAACATATTTTTCTAATAACTGTAAAACTTGGGTGGAATTGTCTATATATTTTACCAAGTTGAATTCTGAACTTGAAAACAATTTTTATAATATACTAATTATTCTTGTATTCTATTGACGAAATTTTGAAACGCAATTAAATGACGTCCTTTTGCTACCCATTTATTAAAAAAAAATATAATAATAATATTAAATAAATAGAAATATAGGTATTGATAACTTTCATTGAAGGTTATAGTAATAGTTAGATTGCAATTCATTACAATGTATTATTTTTTGGACGCTCTAGGACAAATAATTTCAAGTACATGATTCGTTTTATTTAACAGATACTTGAAACTTTTATCTTATATTTTCCTATTTGTAGAACATCATTTGGTATTTTATAAATTTTTAGCGCATATTATATTAAATAAACATTGTAAAATATTTTTGTATAAAATAAGAAATTCAAATTATTATAATATGAAGAAACATTGTTTTCAAAATATTTGCTTTAGTAGTTTTTATATTTTTGCATCCGTAAAAGGGGGGGTGGAGAGATTGAACACGATTTACTGACCCATTTAAAAATCTTCTCAGGTTCAACTTATCGAATACATTCCACCTAAATTTTTACTTACTCACTATCTAAATAAGAAAATGTTAACATATATTTTTTCTAAAAATTAAAAATTGTTTAAATAATATTTAATTTAGGAGAGGGGCAAAATTATAAGTTTGATTTCTCAATATATTTTCTGGGGGGGGAGAAAGGGAAACTACCCCCCTTATGCGACCACCTAAAATTCCGGCTATGTTGATATTGTATTTTTGTATAATTTATAGTTTAATTATGATAGAAGTACTGAAGGATAACCATAATATAATTGTATGCCTAAAAAAATCGTTTTTGTATTACTGTTAAAAGGCATTTTTGGTTTCTTCTTAAAGCGTTTTATAATAGCTTTTAATGGCCAACAAGATTATTTAAATCCAAGAACAAGTAATCATAATAATATTTTATTTTTTTCGTCTTTTGCGCTTAAGCATGTCTGGTGTTGTACATTCCTACATTGAAACTATTGACCATCCTACGACAGTTTTATAATCTTTTGTTATTTTTTCTTTATTATAATTTCCTTTTGAGTATAGTTTAATTTCAAAGCCTGTATTATTCGTTGTACCTACGTAGATTACCACTTTGCATATCTAAACTTCGTGTAAACTCTATACAACTATGGTTGGTATATGCTGTATAGCAAAAAATATCCAACTGCCCCAAAACAATATTACTATCAATCATCATTAAATCTTATATTATTTTACATATTATATATATTAATAGGGCTTACATGCTTATCAGATTTAACGAACCTACGTGTAAAAGGTTGTGTGAAAAATATTCGAACATGTTCATTGACAGTTATCGAACGAACAAAAAATATTTATTATTCTATTATTATAAGTATTAATAAACAACTGCAGCGAGTTGGGGACAATAAATATGTCCCGAATATATACAACAGTGGGGTAGTGGGATGGTTATAGAGCCTACGTGTATACGCAGTAGCCATAAAAAAAACATTTGATAGCACTCATCTCATCCAGACCCTCTCCCAAAATCAACCCGACGTTTGAATGTACAAATAAGGTCATGTCCACAAATTATTATCATGGCTATTTCATATTATTCATATTAAACATACCTATTCAGATGTAAATAATTTTTATCTATTTTTATCGGTACACATTATATTATCTCTAAATTTTTGATATATTTCAATGTGACCGTTTGATAACAGTTTAACAGTTTATATAATATTCTAAGTTTTATAATAGATAAAATTAATCCTGATATTTTTTAAATATCATTCTGTATAAAAAAAAAATAATTTATGAAATGTCAAAATGTTTTAAGTCCCAAAAATTAATATTTTTTAATCACAATAAAATTACAAAAATTGTTGGAGAAAACATATTTTTCGTTTAAATATATCTAAGTGCAATTATTACTCACTACCTATATACACTGCACATCGTCAATGTTATATTTTTTATATAAGCGTAGTATGTTGTTATAATTTAAAAATATTTTATATATTATAAAACAAAATGTAAATAAATAAATGTCACAGTGAAAAGTGAAAATAAATAACAATAATATTTTCATTATTTGTTGTTAATAGCCAAGTAAGTATTCATTTTAATTAAATTTTCCGGCGGGAATAATAATTTTTCGTCCATTAATAAACCGTTATTAAAAATGATACAAAGCTAAAATGCATTTATAACACTAAGAAAACCTACAAAAATGTATGTAAAAATTATGTAGAATATAAAAACATAACATAATGTACAGTTTACTTATCGGTAATATAGAAATGTAAGTACTAAGTAAAATATTATGATTGTTTGATATCATTTAGTGTATCTACGCAGAAAATTAATATTTTTAAATAAAAATAACATTTTTACTTAAATAAAACTAATGTACCTGCTTTTAAACGATTTGAATATGAAATATCATGTATTCTTATAATATTTTAAACGACCATAATATGAAAAACATAATTTGAAATAGGTACCTATATTTATATTGTACCTACCTAAATAATGTGTATATTCTCGATATATAATATATACATACTTGGCAAAAATAATGGAAATCTATATAATATATATTTTTGAATATTCATTGACCTGGACATTTGAATTATTACTATATTGATTCCAATAACATCTATACCGACGCCAAATATAATTAGTGAAATCATATGACAACATCATTTGCGTGGAAAATGAGCTAAAAACAGTTGAGTGATTGAACGGTACCAAAAAAAAGTGCACCTATGCAACCGTATAAAATCAAAATGTTATTAAAAATGTGATAATATAAACATTATAAAACATAGTACTTATTTTAAAATCCTGTCCCGCGTACAATTGCGTAGGTAGATGTGTGAAAAACTTGGGCAAGGGTGTTCGTAAAAAGAAAACGAAATTACTTTTTAAATTTTAAATTGAGAGTAAAAACATAATATAATCGAAGGTACGTGATTGCTTATTGGCATCATATAAATCATAATTGTGTTTATTCATTGTCGTGTTTTGAACGTTTAAATTAATAATGTTTGTCATAAGAACTCAATTTCGATAAAATGTCACTTATAGTGTCTCATTTTAATTGAACGCCTATAATGTAAACGTCAAATATGAAAATAT
The DNA here is from genome assembly GCA_009835225.1 of Aphis craccivora. Classification (NCBI taxonomy): domain Eukaryota; kingdom Metazoa; phylum Arthropoda; class Insecta; order Hemiptera; family Aphididae; genus Aphis; species Aphis craccivora. Next base: position 35,960 of record VUJU01001327.1, on the reverse strand, counting down.
GACGTATATATACTTACCTACCTTCAAACAATTTCGCCGCCTTCGTCCTGACTAGTGCTCGGTTGACGGCGACGATGCACATCACGAGCGCGCGCACACTCATTTAGTGTAATTCACAGTTATAACATATTATAATATAAAAATATAATATTAAATTATATTATTAAGATATGTATGGATTCATATAACTGATATCATATATCATATACTGATGGATTCATATATCACATCTGTACAGCCACCGTTAACAAGTTTTTCGTATAATAGATCCTTATATTATAAACGAGTAATAATAATTCGCATTCGGATTTTTCGAGGTGGATGGCACACTTAATGCGTTATAATATTAATGTTTGATATAAAATTATTTACCATGTTGTAATAATGCTCTTATACATATAGCCGTATAGGTACTGCAGCGTGCAATAGACGCACGAGAGTGTATAATAATCGTAACGCAAAACATAAAGATACTCATATAATACTCATTTGGGTGGTAGGTGAACCAGTTATATGTCATTTTAATACATAATATATTTTTGTACAATATAATAATATATATCATTCATAAACGTAATACACATCCACACACACTCGAATACTTATGGAAATCCTTTTTCTATTGTAGACACACGACCAACGGTGCAACAGCGTCATCCGAGCGCACCATATTCTCTTTTTACCATGTCCGAATAGGCAGGTACCAATAACTACGGATTTGTATTTATACGATTTTTTTTTATACAACGCACTCTCTGCCCATGATGAATAATACATGACATATATTATACTTACAATAGCAGCTGTAGTTGTAATCGCGAAAAGTGGCGATTTTACGCCACCCCACTCGGACCCATGTTTCGGTTAATATAATATCATAGTGTTATACAAAAAAAATATACCAGTGTATATAGAAGGTGGTGTGCGGTTCGAATTGTTTTTGCAATTAACGCAAAAGTCCCCGAACCAATCGAATATCCTACGCTTTAGTGCACTCCGACAGTAGGATTATATGGTGCAGATCATCCGATTAATACATAAGAATGATTGAGTTGGTTTGTGTGTGGTGGTTTTAAAGTGAAAAATCGATTGATCGGTCTGCTAAAATCAAAAAGGTAGATCTGCAGCGATTTGGTCGCATAATTTGATTAAATATTCAAAAAATATTATAAGGTTATTAAATATAATGAATCATGGTATTCAAACTTGTTCGTTCTATTGTTCCACCACATTTTAGTAGCTCTCAAAGTATTAAGGAAACAAGCAAAATGTAATATCTTAATGTTTGATTATTTTAACAATATATATTTTAGTTTAGGGAACTTCTGATGCACAAAAATGATTATTGTTGGTTTCCATTGGAGTGAAGAAAGTTACTACTAAATCTTAATAACTATATAAAAAAAACTGGAATAACAATGCTCCTAAAAAAAGCAACAAAAATAGCGGAACCTTCAAATCCGACTTTTCTTTTTGAATCACCTTTATATTTAAGCTAAATTATTATATATTTTTTTCACATTGGAAATGTTTTTGACAGGGAAGAAAAAAATGAAAGTTTATTTAAATACTTATTATACTCAAGAAGCTTAAAAGTGATAATGACAATATACATTTTTAAATAAATGAAATCATTACTTAATAATTAAAAATTACTTTATCAAAATATTATTATAGAAGTATCTATATTATATGTTAAAAAAAATCTACTTTAAATTTCAATTTCAATACAAAAACATACTAAATTATTTTTCAAATCGAATAATTAAATAGATAAATATTTAATGAATATTATTAAAGATAAAAATCACAAGTATTCACATACTTTTAAATTATATATTTATATATTTTTTTTTTTTTTGGAATTTTTATTCATATCATACAATGTCTATGATTAATAATAAAAATCTAAAAAAATTTGTCAAAAACAAAAGAAAAACATATTATAAAATCCAATCTATAGACCAATAAATTACGACCGATATCGGACTATCGTCTAAACTTTTAAAAATATAAAATATTTTCAATGTGTTTAGAAATTTTTAATAATGATACGCTATTGTTGTATATTGGTATGTATACTGTATGTCTGTATCGGTAATGTAAAATACATTTTGGAAATACTAGATGTTTAATTTTAAGAGAAAAAAAGAATCATATGAATGCATTTAATTCAGTGTTGTTTATAAGTTATTATAGGATTTCTACTACCGTTCATTATTATGCATATCCATAATGAACAATGCCGAGCACTTTATTCGTACTCCATCAATTTATGATTAAACCAAAATTCGTTTAATATTTAATCGAAGAATAACAATATAATGTATACACACACGCCATTTCATTGTTAATACAGTTAAACATATTTGTACACATAATATATTTCTTTGTATATTATACTAGCCAGTCGCCGCTCACGTGAAACACATGGTACAGTGGATTGTAATAAATAAATATCAAACAAATGGTGTCGCATATTTCTTAAATATTTTACTTTCTACAACGAATGCTGCTTATAATATTATCCCAATGTTAACAATTTTGTACATTATTCTATAAAAAATAATAAAATAACTACCTAAAAACTTCGTTTGATTGTATTTTATTTAGCTACATTATTTAACTGTTACAGTTTATACCTCTTGATAGTTAATAGTTATTACATTTCTTCCAGCACACACCTAACTTAAACGTTTCATATTTTTTTCTTACGAAAAAATCGAAAGTAACATAATATTAATCTGTGAATTTTTCAGAATATATTTTAGTTACACTTCAAGTGGCACAATTTATAATTTTATAATTCTTATAACTTTAAAAAATGTGAATCTAATTTATAGAAACCGCTTCACTTGTAGGTACTGCACAGAGATTTAATGATCATTTTGAAAAACCCTTAAGGAAGCAATAATAATTGTAAATATTATATTAATAAAAAGGTTGTAGTGATACGATATATATTATATAATATACTTTTAAACTATTGTGTTATTATATATATATAATGATAATATACTCGTTTTGGGCAAACCGGTTGTACAAAAGATTCACTAATCTCGGTTCGGAGAGACTGATGAAAAAACACTTTAGGCGGATGCAGCTGGCTGCAGATGTTATTATAATACTAATTCACACACACTGACTGCAGCTGTGGCTGAAGCTGTTAAAACACGTATACGCACGCACGCACGCGCGCGCGCGAACACACACACACATGCATTGAAAATAATAATTTTTTGCACATGGGGAAAACGACGTGACAATTGATCTTCTTCACGACAGCGTTTGACGTTGGAGGGAAAAATCAATAAAATCAGTCTGAACAACGACTGTGACAAGTGGCCTATGCGTGTGTGTATCACAACTCACAGTACAGACAAAGATAACAAAAATTAGTGGAAAATGGGAGTTCATACGTCTATATATCCTTAAGTCTGTATAGTTGGGACAGTTGGATACATAAGATTGTATTTGTGTGAGTGTGTTCATTATAATAATGTACTATTATTCAAATTGTACACGTCTAGCCATTTGTGTTCATGAAATAATCAAATTAGTTCAATGACAGTGGCAGTGAAAATAAAAAAAAAACTTATACCTACTGGTGCAGTGGTGCACTGCAGGGTAGTTAAAACTGATCATACGTTGACCTTGCAAAATAAAAGACCATTAGTATAAAATACGTTTTGAGAATTTATAAGTAAATTATTCACCATAACGTTTAAGAACCTGTTGATACGCTCATACAGGATAATATTTATAAAATACATAAATACTTATTTCATTAAAATGATGCATAACTAATGTATGTAATTGGAAATACATCCTATAAAACAAAATTGTTGAGTAAAAATATTGTTTTCATTTCCCGATTATTCAAGTTTGTAAATCAATGAAACTGGTTAAAAAAATGAAATTCTAATTTTATTACCTAATCAGTTCAGTTCATGAGAATTCGAAAAATGTTATGTAAAGTTATTGCGATTATTAATTTTGCTGCCCTTATTTTCATAAGCATTTTTAAGGTTAACTACAGGCGTGAATGCGTGATACGAAAATGACGTAGGAAACCCAAATATCTTTTAATCTTCTTTAATCCCTGTTCGTCAGAATTTTAAAACCAGCTCCAAAATAAAGATAAATTTTACATCGAAATAAAAGTGTAACATAGTAACCACAGCTAATTGATTTCAGATGGATCTAAATATTTTATGTTTAAAATTCTAAAACTGTAGCATCAAAAACAAGCACGGTATTGGTTTTCCTTTTGTCTACACAACATAATATTTAGTACATTCCTACATAAGAGGCGTGTGTTTTACTACCTGACCCATGAAAAACGATGTTGTCGGGTTTCTTGCTGGTCTTTTCATAATACTTTTATTTTATATATATACATATAGATTTGTGTGTATGCATCACCTTCCCCGCATTAGATTTTAATCACCCTTGTTTTTTTGATCCTTTATCTTTCCATAATTTTTTACTGTCAAAAATACATTAAATCCCGACCTCGATGGCGACGTGAACGAAACAACCGACCCGACCCCTGAGCCAGAGGACAGGTGGTTTCCCACGTTCGTTTAATATTACGGTCGTAAGGATAATGGTATGGAACGAGTTTTCGAGCCGTTCGGATAAACGCATAATGCATCAACAATGGGAGTCTATAAAAGAGATTTATAGTAAAGAATGATTGCATTATCACTGTTGTCATGCAGGTAGTTAGGTACCCATATAATATTATATACCTACAATGCATTGTATTTTGTAAATACGAATCAATTTCTAAACGTCTAAACATATTGATTCCCCCAAATTGGTACTAAGTAGTGTATTGATAACCAATGATAAATGATAATGAAAATATTTTGTGCATTTTATTATAAATAAATTATCTAGATATTATTATTACCATATTAACATTAGTATTTGTTTCGTCATAAATTTAAAACTTTTTTCGGATGGTTCGGAAGAAATATATTATGTATTAAATATGTCAATGTTAAAAATACGTATTTAAATGTATTTTTTTTTGTCGAAAACTATTCAAAATTATACTCCAATAAAAAAAAAACCAAATATTCTCATTTGAGTACTTTATAATAGTGAATATGAATAGGACGCCATACAACGTATTATTACACCTATACTGTTATTTGAATCTATATATGCGTGTTGACGGTCGTATTATGAAAGTATGAAAGTCGATTCCGACCACACGAAAAACCGGCCTGTATTTAAAACGCTTTTGTGTTGTATAATTTCATGTATAGACTAAACGGCACACGTGTTCGGAACAAAAACTACAGTCTAAACTCTCAAGGACACCACGTAATATGTACGTATAGACGTATAGCAGTATACCTACCAATGAATATAAATTCAGAGACGGCCGCGGCGTTTCATGGGAGATATTGGATCTACGACCTGTGCACTGTGACGTGTATACCGGATGCGCGTCATAATTTTTCGGCTACTGCATAATATCATAACTTTTACCAATGTTTGCGTACCTAATATATATTAACAATCGATTGTTCTGACATCTGACCTTTAACGTTGATACGCATAAGATTATTTACACTCGCAATCATATTTTATGTCGTTAAATGGTTAATAGTATCTATGTGGCTATGTATAAGTAGGTATTATATAACAATATTATAATATATGTAAATATATACCTATATCTCCGTTCAAACGGTCTTTTCTTGTGGCAACAGAAGTAAAATAAGGATGGACGACTTGGAGGGGGGAGTCTATGTCCACAATTGTAAATCGTCGCTATGTGTACGAAACGAAAAAACGATTTTCTTTTAGTCTGAGAGCAATCGGATTTTTTAGTAGGTATAATACAAAGAAATTTGTAGCTCTTCAAGGTGACAAGAAACAACAACCATAATATTTGATTGCACTACAGTTTATATTATTCTTAAATTCTTTTAATTCATTTTCTTAGTGTCGTATAAAATGTCCATAGTATCCATTGAATTGTTTTTGATCATTTTTGTTTTGTGTTCAAAATACAACATACATTTTTTTAATTTGGGCACGAATTGGTATTATAAATACATAGGTCATTTTATTAATGTTGATTTCCTAATTTCTTATTGAAAATTAGCTTATTTTTCATCACTATGAATAAAATCAAAAGTTTTTGCTTTTACATATTTATACGTATATTTTTATATTTACCCATTTACAGACATGTTGTGGGAAGTGTATTAAATATATTTTAAATCATTATATTATGTAGAAGAGTCGTAATGAATAAGACTACTTTTTATTGATCATTCTTTCATTCCATAAGTTTATGTAAAAAAATAACAATTTCAAAAATGATTGTAGAATAAAACATTTTTATGCTTAATATTTTAAGTTTTTAATAAAAATTCAGGAAAATAACGGTATAAACATTTCCATATTTTAAATTTTTTATTACACTTACAAAAAAACGCCTTTTTAATGACAATTGTTAAAACAAATTTATATTTATAATTGACTTAAATCTTTGATGTATATTCTATAAATTAATCTTATGTTAGATTAAACTGAAGAAGTGGATTTATTTTACATGTATAGAATTAAGATTAAATTTAGAAATATCCATGTATTATGAGTAGGTAAATCTAAGAAATTAAAATTTTTGGAACATAATACATGTAATTTTTTATATTATGCGTTCCAATACTTAATCACGAGTTTTATTTAAATATTAAATGTATTTCTAAATTTACTCAATATAGTTTAACAGAAACACCAGACATGTATCATAGCACACCGTATATATATATATTCTATAGAATTTTTTATGACAGATTTCGTACATATAGTCATGATTTCTCTAAACCTATGAAATGCACACATTCAAATAATATAATAAAAGTAGGTACTTTTATATATTATGTAATATGTTGGTATTTCATATTGTGTTATTCGACAAAATAAAATAAAACATTCTGAGAAATATTTTAAAAGGAATATAATTTATTCCATTACTATTATATCTGATGTGGAAGACAGGTCCTTAAACAATTGAAAAATATACATAAGTCTATAAAATACTATAGGCAAACACTTGCGCGTTATCGCTAGGCCACTGCACGGCTGTAAAAGTTCATCCCGTAATCTCTCTTATCTCATCGTATTATACTTAATTAAAATAATATACAATATTATATATTTCTTATAATTTTTTAATTAATGTTGATTCAAATAAAAGAATATTAAAAATATGCATTTAAATGAGACGTAATCCAAACATATATTTTAGAATGGTATGGATAGATCATAAAAATTTTATGAACCTACGTCATTTGATACATTCGATATTTTTATGATACTTTTATTTTTATTGACATTTCAAGATCATTTTCACATTAATCGTTATAACTAATAAGAATGCATTAATTTCATCAAATTACCATAAAAAATTTAAAACGTAGATAAGTATGTATTATTTTTGGATTTTATTATTATAATATAATATAACAATGGATCAATAAAATAATTGTATAGGTACCATTATTCAATGCTAATTATTATTCATTTACATAGACCAAATTGTCATTTATCATATACAAATTAAAAATGAATACGAAGTTGTAAAATCATATGACTATACACATTTGACAGTGTACTATTGCGTTCCTAGAACTACATTATTTTATTTTAATAAAATGTAAATTCTAGGCTAAAAAGAAACAAATTTAATATTAAACAATAAAAATATATGTAAAATATTTAGTTGTTAATTAATTAATCAGAGAATTTTTACCGAAGTACAATGAGTTATTTAAATAATCTTTATTAATATAATAATCGTAACAGTTTTGATTCATTAAGATACACAGACTTAAAAACACAACAATTTTTGCAGACTATTGCAGTTACAAGACGTAAAAGATAAAAGATAATTGAGAAAATATAACTCTTTCTCTCTAGACTATATATAATATAACACCTATTATTTGTTCCCCCGTATACCTACAACAGAAACACACAACCGAGTTTGGCGTTCAAATATCTTAATCGTTCTACTATGGCTATTCGTAAGTACGAGTAATTCAATCATTAGAATGTCGTGACGAATGGCTTCACCAAAAAGTTTTTACATGTTATCTTTGTACTTTTGTAGTCACGTACAGTGTTGCGAAAACTTTTATTTCGTAGGTCTTTAAAAAGTTTCCTGCACTACACAACAACAACGTCATCACGTAGTTGGCTAGTAGGTAGTAACATGATAATATAAATTATTATATTAGGTTTTATAGTATTATTGTTAGTTGACACATCTATAATGTCAACAAATATAAAATTGGATAATTTGATTTTTAATGACACTTACAATTTTTTTATTTAATAATAACAATAACACAAGTCTTAATTATATTTATATATTATATTGTAACCTTATATATACATCATGTTACGTCGTTTGTACCCATATTTGTTCTGTACCTATAGGTACTTGGGGTAATATAAAAAATGATTTATCATGACAGCGACCATACACTTTTTCGTCACTTGTCAATAATGACGTGTTAGATACAGTTAACAGGAAAGTTTTTTGTTATTGATGTACTTACAAAACATTTGAGAAATATTTTTTGTCCAATGACTTATGGAGACTGGAGAGGTCTACAAATATTGGTAATAAAATTATTATTTATATTCTGGATAAATATGTTGTTCAAATGTTTTCATAGATAGATGAAAAAACTTTAACAATTAAAAAAAGTTATTTTCTATTACTGACATCCGCGTCAGTATATTATCACTATAACTAATATTATTTTTATTGGTTTCATTTTTAAGTACCTATCTATAAACACTCACACTTAACGTTGAGGTTCGTTTAATAACGACTGTACGTCTACGGTCACTAATCGAAGGGCCATAGCCCACAAGGTTACTTAATCTCTATCATTCACGTATAGCAAAATCTAATTTTGTGTTAAGTTTTATTCGCATTGATTTTTCACTATACTTTATTATAAATCAATGCAAATTTGGCGCTACTATTTCGTTTCAAACACATCCAATAAGGCACATTATTCAGATGTTTTTTGGTAAATAGATAAAACTTAATTTTAAACCAAAAACTGTCACTACATTTTTTAAGTCTTAAGGTCTTAAAATTTAAATCAGACTGCGGCCACAATGTAATATTACTTATACCATCGGCTGAAAATAATACAATATATCTACCCGCAGACGTGGAATAGAAAAACAATGTTTGCTAATTTAAGGGCAATGCTGTACAATCGTTTAATTTCAGTGGATTTATATACGCGTAGATTCCGACATTTGAGATTATGTAAGACTTACAAATGAAATGTAATATAAGTAGATACCCAAATAATACGACCTATATAAATAAAGTCTGAACGTTTTTTTTTCGGGTAAGTAACAACATGTCCGCATTGTAATAATATAGATATAAAGTACTGTTATACCATATACGTTTCATAGGTGAGATCACGATACCAACGATAAAAAATAAAACATTTCAGTTTATTGAAGATGTTTATTACAAATTAACAAGTTTATTTTTGATTTCTCGCTGTCGTTGATTAGTCGTGTTTAATTATTATCAACATGCAAGAGAATATTTGTAAGATGATTTAATTTTTTTTTTTTTAAATATTGTCTAATAAAAAAAACGCAATATTAAAATAATACAATTATAGTACTTTAATCTACTTTTTAAAAAGAAACGTAAAACACTATAACTTTAGTTTGCCGTATTTATGTTTTTCTATTTAAAAATATATTAAACAACCATCCCAACTCCCATTCATCACCTTAAATTTAGGGATGGACTGGAAGGAAGTTGATGAAGTAAGCACTTAAAATTTGAGCAAATCTCCGGCTATGGATAAAGGGAGTGGTACACAATCAACGTGTTATAGATTGATGTCGAGTATTTTAAAATAATGTTTTGTCTTTTAATATTATTTAATACCTAAATAAATTTCATAGGTAAATATTACTAGAATTATTAATATTAGGTAATATAATCTGCAAACAGTCTAATCAGAATGTATCTACACGGTCAAAAGTTAATTATTATATACTCAACTTTGTGGTTGTAGTGCTTGTGATATAGGTACCTAATGAGTGTCTTAAGCTAAACATGAATCACCTGGTATTGTATTTATTTTTATATGCGTATTCCGCATCTTCAATAAGACGGTTCCACGCAACAGTCGGTAATTATTTATGTTATAATATGCATACCTAATGTATATTATAATGGAACTATAACCACAGCATCTACAATCATAGTATTATGTCATGCACACTCACTAATACACACGTCGTAACAACTAATTGTACCTACAATGCATATACCACCGTGCTCATAATAATGCTGTGTGCTGGGGATATCTTAAGCGTAATTCGGCTTTTTCTCAAGGGTGGGTGGATTATGCTCACACACGTGTTTTAAGTATAACGTATATAAAATAATATTTGTTGCTGTTCATGTTGTCTGCTGTACGTTCCCGATAAAATGACTCGTATTATATGTACGTATATATACGAAAATTCACTCTACTGAGTTTATAAGCAAGCAACTAGTTGATAGTAATCGATAATAATGTATTCAAGACAACGTTTTGGGTTAAATGAAATCTTCTCGCATCAAAGGGATTAGTTTTTTTTTTTTTTTATCACCGCGAGACGCACAGTTTTTATCGTTTACATTAATGGAGAGATTATGCGTTGGTTATATGTTTAAGAGAAGTGGAGAGTTTGCCATTATTAAGATAACAGATTGTATTTATCATTAATCTGTCTCGGACACCGTAGAATAATTTATCACACTGTAAATCACCGGAATAAATTATAAAAGCGTAGAGGTCGATAATTAAATAACAAATTACTATAAAAAGATATAATTCTAAGAGTTTTAGATCTCCAATAGGTATTATGTTATAATATTATAGCAGATGTTTGACCATTAAAAAACAGATTAACTACCTATTTATAATAATTGTTCTTCGGGTTTTTGAAATACACAATTGTATACATGTGTACACAATATGTACCTACATTTATACATACAAAAATACATTTTTTTGATAATTTCAATAACTATACTATATACACTGTTCAGTGGCGTATTTACGGGGGTGGTCCAGGGGTACTGGACCCCCCCCAGAGGAAAAAACCTATACATATTCCTGCAATATAGTTAAGTAATAAGAATAGAAATTAGTATTGTGTGTATTCTGATGACGATTTCCAAGTAACGGCAAATATAATGTGTGATACAGGTAATATGTATATAGTTATCATAGTTTATATAAATTACTTAAGTATGTATAAACTGTGGACCCCCCCAGAAAAATTTTGAAAATACGCCACTGACACTGTTCTAGGTGCTAATGTTGTTACTTTTTTTTTTAATGTTGACTGTTTGCTAATACTTAGTGTTAGTACATTCTAATATTCGTACATAACTTAAGTATATATTTTAATGATATTGTCTCTACTTACAGTGAAAAATATTATTCATTTTTATACTCCAATATTTAGTAAATTAACGCAACTTCGAATACAATATTATTAACTACGATTTAGGCTCGCTCCCGGAGAATAAGTGCAATCATAATCTATAATAACCATGCACTATTCGAAATAATTCGTCACAACGGTGAAGGTGGAGAAGCTGGTATTAAAATTTAACTGGTATTGAAATCAATAATTAAAGATAAAATGTATAAAGCATTAATTAATATAAGAAAATGTAAAATAGTATTTAACCGCATCGACGTAAAAGTGAATACTATCGTCGTAAAGTCAACATTTACAGTATTACTGTTACTACAGTAAATACAACACACGATGAGTACAACTATATAGAGTTTATAAACACTGCAGGCGCACTTCAGGAAACGGCTTTGATGTTCTCATTATTTTTGTAATTTAGTATCATACAATTTTATATTGGTTAGATATATACTAAATTAGTAATGCAAAATAATATAGTACCTATGTTATAATATGTGATAAAAATTATTATTTAATTTCAACTGTGTATATTATCCGTCTTCTGGATAGACATAAATTATTTTGTTTCCAAATGTACTAAAACAAAAATTTAATATTTTAGATTATATTATGGACTATAAACGAGAAATATATATTAATTAGTAGACAACAGTTGACAATTGATCGTTTGGAAACAAGTGAATCTAAAAATTAAAATCTTACCATGTAAGAAACGTAAAAAACGGTAGATAGGTATATGAATTATAGATTTTTTTTTTAAATTATAATATAAGATTAAAATTATAATACACATTCACTTGGAATCAAAATTATGACTTTAATCCGTTTACACAAATTTTTGATACCTATTGAACTTAAAATTTTATATATCTTTAAGCATTATGTACATTTGGAAATAGTTTATATAAACTACATTTAAATACGTTTAAAAAATTAGACAGAGTATGTTTGTATATTAGCTTCAAAAAAACATTTTGAAAAATTAATGTACCTACCCATTAGGTTTATTTAACTTCTGACTCAAATAGTCAAATATACCGTTAAGATAGAAATGGTATGTGTACCACAGTTGCCTGCAGATTACCAGTTACCACTAATGCATATCAAAGACTTCGGAATTATATTATCTTCCTAATACCTGTTGGATTGATAAACTATTAAGTGTGGAAAATATTCATCAAAACTTTAATAGATAAAATACAGTAAGGTTCAGAACCTTAATTAAAATAGGAGTCTATTCTAGTTGAGTAGCTGACCACAATAACCCAAAAAGACCTTCAGTCATAATGTTACAAAACACGTGACGATCGCGGGTAACAAAAACATTTTACAGTTAGCAAAAATTATGAATCTATTATCACGGAGGTTTTATTGTATTTTTCACATTGTATCCACTACTACGTATGTTGTGTTATTCGGTGTTTCAGGCGTTTCAGCTATGAATTCTAATCTGCATAACCAAGGATTTTAATTTATAAGTGCCATAGCATCACCAATCTTCACAGTTTCTATTTTGATTATTATTGAATTTACGTGAAAACCCTATGCTCTTTTATATTTACACACATTTTTAGATATAATTAGGTAATTGATTTTAATAAGAAAAAGCATAATCTTTTTGAAAAAAATCAATTTTTTACTTATATATTTGGCTTATAATATTTGTATCATATTAAAAAATATTTTGAATAAATAAGTGGTATACCTATAAGGCATAAAGCATAAAACTGTAATATTTTTTTCTACAGCAGTAGAATACAGCTGTTGTATGGAGCATGATTCTCAAATTTATCAATGATTACTATGTATATTAAATAATATTTCATAAATTATAATATAATACTATGATATTCGTGTCTACACATCTGGACTAGTACAGTTATATTATAAAGATTGCGTATGCGTGTATAACGTTTACAAACAATTTATTATTATTATTATTAATATGATTTCTTGAAAATAATATTAATTTAATTTTGTATTTATTAACTATAGAGATAAAAGATATATTAAAAATATAATATATTGAGGGTATAATGACCTACGCCAAAAAGGTTTTTAGAAGATGAATAAATTGATTTTATCTGAGTAGGTTTTTTTATTTGGGGACGGCTGGAATAGATTTATTGCTATATGGACCTAAGGTCTACCTATATATAAGTGTATTGTACCATCCATAACACACTGAAAACACAATAATGGACAGATGGTTTGACTTAAAATATATTGTGTACCGTGTCTCAGAATTAATCAGTTCTCAGAATTTTTATACTCTATTGAATTCGATTTCATCTGGTAAAATATATTAATACCGTATATGCTATATTATTATTATTATTACATTGCATTTCAAGAAAATAATCATTGCTTTAAATTTCTGAATTGCCTGTAATTTCTTTGAAGGGTCTGTCCGAATTGTATGCTCTGTATAATTTTAATAATCAGACATAATATATTATATATAAATAAAAGTAACGATTCTGATTGGAGACGGCCAGGCAGTGGTGAATCATATATTTATTTTTTTTTAGTAGAACGGTAGGTGGTTAAATTTATTTTTCAAAAAATGAAATATATTACATAAAACTATTACCTACGGTACCTATTTTATTAGTTTATTACTAATTTATTGTTATTCACTTGAATATCGTTACATTATAATAGCTTATAAAAAGAATCAATGCACTGAATAATATTTTGTGAATTATTACAAAATATGATTCTTAAATCAATAAGTATCCAATAATTAAAATATTATTGATTATACTTTTAATAAAAACTTAGAAGGATGACCCTAGTATAAAATTTCATATATTTGTATTTATACGAATTTCTTCAACATATAAACAATTGCAGTAAGAAAAAAATGCGGGAGTCTATAGATTTTTGATGTTTTTTTTTTTATTATTATATAACTATTGTAGGACGAATTTATGACGAATCCTGTGTTCGATAACACAGGACAAAAATTATCGACAAAAATTGAAAAAAAAAAGGAAGAAGATATTATCCTCGAGCGATGTCATGGAACCCGTGTAATGGGTTTTCAGTGAAACGGCCGCACCGAGGGTATGACCCGCGGCCCTTTATGCGGGCAGTCAAATCTCGTACGGTCACCGTAGTTGTCCGCATTGACGAGGGGGAGAGAGAGATGAACAAAAAGGTTATATTATAAGGCCCGAGGCGGCAAGACCTTATTTTATATCGCGCACACACACGCTTGGGCGGGACACGCACTCTGTCGGTACAGGACGTATAATATAATATAATAATAAATATATTTTATTATTATTTTTTTTTCTTGTTTGCCGTTGTCTCGACGTATGGGACCAATAAGACGATGATTAGGGGTAGCGGGCGGCACGTGTTATAATAATACGACGCGTACCTACGTGTCGTGTGTGTGCGGAGACGGCGTCGCCGCCGCCGCGGTTCTTAAAACTTCGTCTCGCGCCAGTCGGGCGCCGCGCACCTAAACGCGATTGGGCGACCACCGCCGAGACCCGAAAACGACACAAAAGAAATTCCCGAAGGAGTGACATATATGTAGACATTATTTTAAAAACACACATCGTATCGCATTACCTACAAAATACACGACGACAATAACACTATACGACGCGATATGCGTTGTAGTAATAATATTATATTATAAATTATATCTATATAGGGCTGGGATTTTGATGTAAGGCAACTTTTTTTTTGGTCTAATGTTGGTCCGCAAGTATAAAACGTGTTTTGGGTGATACAGATTTTTTTTTGACAAAATTAACCCATTTTAGATGCGATTCAGGGCATTTTTTTTTACGATTTTTATGTATTTTCTTAGTTTTTTGGAGCATATTTTACAATTTGTTCATAAAATGAACGAAAATCGTTGCGATTAACAAGAGACTTTCGGCAAACTGCTGACGGTACAAATAATAAATTATAATATAGCAGGACAAGTTATCGTCGACAACATTTTTATCATAGCTAGGTCTCGATTAATATTACTGAATTAGTAACGAATTAGTAAGTCCAGAACTATACAAGTAACAAATACCTACTGTAAAATTAAAAAATATGAAATTGTTTTCTATTATTTAAGCTATAATAAATATACTTTAATGCATTTTTATAGTGCATTTTTTAATTTTAAAGTCATTTTTACATTTTTTTTAAGGACATTTTTAAGATTTGTTAGGGCATTAAAATCCCAGTCTTATATACAGGGTGTCCCACGGAGATCTGACAAATTAAATAACAATACAATGATACCCATTAGACGCCCGCGTATGTTACTTAACAAGAATGTTGATATTTAAAAAAATTGTAAAAAATCAGCCACTTGACTTAAATAAATGTTTTTACCATATAAATTTTTCTGAAAATCAGATTTACAAATTGGCTATTTTGAGTATTCTGGAAAAATTTTCTATCGATTTTTAAGTTTTTTATTTTCAGTATTAAAAAATAAAAAATAAAAAATGTATACTAAAAAAATGAAGTGCAATTGTCTATGAATTATACTTAAAAGACATTTTTTTAAAATATTAATTAGAACAAGTTATTTCATTTGTCAGATCTCCGTGGGACACCCTGTATATATTAAAATCCGTGAAGGTTAGGTCCGTGTACGTACATCATGACGTATGAGTGTATGACGCTTGAAAATATAAAAAGAAAAAAACGTGTCGATACAGTGCTTAATGCGACGTTTTCGTTTAACAACAAACGCGTAGACAGGTACGATATTTTAATGTTTTTCATTGAATCTAGACAATAATTATTATCCACACGTATATAAACAACGACGTCGAGCGTCTTTCGCGTCATTTGCCGCCCGTGACGAAGACCGTATGTCATTATATTATATATTGCTTCTCCGTCATCAATATTTTTCAAGCTCGATATAACTTATGAGATTTTTTTTATGTGTGTATACTTTACCACCAGAGATAACCCCCTGATAAAAATATCTCAATTCTTTTTTATTTTTTTTTTATCCACGCCAAGAGGTTACCTAGCTGCTACACGAGTTTAGACGCATATAATATCACATGCTTTTCATCTATATGATTATTTTCGATTTCAACTGTCTGGTGGTATGAGTCCCTAGGCGCTGTCAAAAAAAAAAAAAAAAATCGTACGATATACCCATATATTTTTATCCTTTGAAAAAAAAAGTCAATGTCGTAAGATGTAGGTACTATATAGAACGTATAATGTATATATTTTAGCGAGCACTGGGATATATGTGATTTATAAATTTCACTTTGCAAGTCTAGAAAAATGATTTTTTTATTTTGGTTTCAATAATTACTGTTACTTTTACTACAGCACTTTAAAGGTACTCAGCTAAAAAAACTTTGATTACGACTCTTCAAATTTAAAAATGTCAGTTTTATATTCTAATCGGTTCCAATACAAATAAAATACAATTATTCTTATTATTAATTTTATTTAAACTATTAAACTGTAAACTGTGTATGGCTCTATCGAAATTTGGATTATGATATCTGAAATCGCTATAATAAGGATTCTGGTGAGGCTTTGGCTTCAATATGTATTTTCATAAAAATCCGGTTTCAGTCTTTATTAGGTTTATTATATTTATTTAAAATTTTCAGAGTAAACGTCTTCTGTCCTATTATTTATTAATAGGGCAAGGACTTTCATGCATCCGCATATTTTATCTGGTTAACTTTTTCGTATGTAGAGTAAGTACATAATACATTTCACAATGTTTGTAACCAAATCTCGAAGTTTTTAGTGCATATTTTAGCATATTTTGACATTTTTGGGTTTAAAGGACATATTTTTTGATTATAAGAGCACATTTTAAGGTTGTTGTGCATATTTTTTTTAATGTTTTTTCAAAAATCATGTACTTCGGTGAATATTTTTCATGACCAAGGACACAAATTATTATATTTAACTTTTTTTTATAATTTATCATAAAGACGATTGAGATTTATTTTATGTTAATTGAATCTGTAGATTAGATTACAATAAAGTGATATCAAATTTAGTTAAAACTTATAGAGTAATAATATAAAATTATTGTAATAAAATATTTAAGGAATATAAATTTTAGTATATTAATTATTTTGAGGGCATATTTAACTGCATATTTAATTTTTAATTTTTTGATGAATAAGTATATATCTCTAAATGCATATATGATGATTTTTTAGTGCATGTAAATCCTTACTTTATATATTAATTTAATGGTGAGTAGTGACATAGTGTTTAATGAAATAACATAAACTAATGGCAATTGTACTTTTCCCTAGATAATCAATTTAAAAAACAAATGTTGCTAAACGACCAATATCCTGAAAAATCATTGTACTAAAAACAAATTTAATACAAATTTTAAATATAAAAATATCAATAATAATATTTCACTAATGCTGCTATATAATACTGCTAATATAATATATATTATATATTATATAATATATCATATCTGGAAAAGTTGTATTTAAACGCGAACAATTATCAAAAATATCCGTTCTAGTACAAATAGACCAAAACAAATAAAAATAATACAATTTTATTATTTTGTTTGTGTTGTCCGACATTATTTAAACAAACGTAACCAACAATCAGGCTGAGAATTTTGTTACAATCAATTAGGTGCAGTAAATAATCCTCATACTATAGTTGTAGGAACTAATGGGTACTCACATGGTCATGAAACGCAGTACCAACAAGTTGATGCTGGCGGCAACGACGGCGAGTCCAAACAAAATGAACACCAAGCTAAGCGCCACGTATCCTGGCATTGTCGTCAAAGCTTGATCGTTCTGAAACAAACAATTTACGTACGTGTAATAATTATATATTATAAATTATAATCAATAGTGTCACATATTATATTCGTATGGGTACTTTCAGTATGCATAGTATGCGCAGTCTTGCACTCGTATAATAGTTATACCTTATACGCTTACCTACTTAATACTTATACGTAATAAATTTGAAGTAGACATCAAATCAAATTAGGTACTTATAAAAAATTGAATTCAGAATTTGTATTGTGTAGAAGACGTGCTCTAAATATGGATGCAATGATGGGGTGTATATTTTAACGTGTACCTACGCACATACCTAATATATACATTTGCATAACACCTGCGAATAGAGTTATTATTTTTATATTGTGCATTTGGATATTATGTATTCGATTGCGAATCGTGTGTAATGTACCTACTTATGTATTATGCGCGTACAAGACACGCGGGTCCCTCGATTCAATCCCCCTCAGAATATATTGTCTGGAGCATACGAAATAAAATCATCTGAAATTAGAACTACTCTATTCTAAAACGGGAGAAACTACCCCTCCGATATTTTTTTCCTATTAAAAATATTCAGCTGTCGATATCCTACAGTATTTATTTTTAATATTTAATAATGCTTTTTTCGAGTTACGGAAAGCAATTATTGCAGCATGAATGACGCTACTAATGATACAATTACTAACACTATCGCTGCTTTCAACTTTATTTTGATTTAATAGTTTCCCCACTAAGTTGTTTATATATTTAAGCGGAAATCTGGTTGAAAGTTTTCATCGAAATATTTTTGCTAACAAATATTGATTTTTAAATTTTTAATCTCTGCAGAAACATGTTTAAAAATCAAAAAGTAGAAATTCGATTTGTAATTTATTTTATTTTTTTAAGTCTAGTCGTTTTATGATTAACAAAAAACTGTTATTCGGATTCTATAATTTAATTTACTTAAACCGCACATTTTAACAATACGGCAAAATAATGATTTAGCCACACATACCCGGTTTTACATATTTCGGTGAACAATATTTATTTAATTTTATTTCAACATTGATATGTTTGTAATGATAATATTTTATTTCGTGTACGCTGAATTACGAAGTCGATCTACGATTGATAACTACAATGTTTATTGTTTACTATACAATTTTAATCAATTTGTTACAATTTAAATATTCACGACTATTATTTTTTATTCGAAATTTAACGATTTATTAATTCAGTCAATAGCAAACCACCCGTAAACAAATCGACACAATATTATTATTCTGGCGAGTTGATGACTTATTAACGTACCTATACATAATGCATTTGAATATTATACTACATAATATGATCGTTTGAGTGAAACTACCTTTTTTTCACTGCTCGCGTTATATAATTACAGACAAATTAAAACACAATATGGCGTAATATAGAGTGTTGCGCGTTACATAATCAATGTCTTCGTTCGCACGTCACATCACATATCCGGGCAAAAAAAAAATATATAAATACATTATTGATGCGTCCCATCCGAATCAACTGACGAAAAGGGTGGCACCTAACCAACGGGTGGCTGCGATACGAGATAGAAGTCCGGCGGTGAAGGCCACACGACGACAATGCTCATAATAATAATAATAATATGATACATCATCGTTCGGTTTCCTGAAAATATAGACACGTGTATTCGTATATTACTATTTCGTTTGGCATTATTATTCGGTTATATGTGAGTCCGTCACTATACGGCCCTGATGGGTAGGTACAGATACGACGAATATAATATAATATACATATATATTTAAAAAAAATGTACATTATGTACATGACGGTATATTATTATCCTGCCATGTGGACTTTGAAGTATTCCACCCCGACGACGGGTTTAAGTGATCGGTCACTGGCATTGAATTTCGCTCCGATACACAATAAACAGTAAACAAATACATGTCATCATCATCGTTATCGTCATATTATTATACATCTACCGTGTGTATAATAATATACAGGACGACATAGTATTATAATAATATGACGCATCGATGTGATATCAGATGTATCGTACTCAGACAATGGTCTTTATTTTCTCGGTACAATATCCAATGACAGAGTATCTCGAACAGCGCCCCGTCTAAAGTCGGCGGGTGGTTTCGGGTTAGTCAGACATTGTAGATCAGCGAGTTTGAGTTAATAGTGAAATATATTAAATAAATATAATACGATTGAATTATGGTTTGATTTTGCATTTTTCCTATTTTTGTGATTTATACAATTGCTGTAGTCCGAATGAGAGCGATTGAGTGCAACGAGTTATGAAAACTAATTATTGCAATACTATACTTAATTAGCTAGGTTATATAAAGTTGATCTGTTTAAACTATTATTCAAAAATATTCAGATACTTGTGTATAATTAAATGATAATTTCAGCTGGAAAGACTAAAAATAAGCAAAACAATCAAAAGTGAGTATTCGTTTGATCATGAGGTGGTGATGGTCTGTCTACATAGGGGGGCATGAGGGGGCAATTGCCCCTACAGGAAAAATATTTAGAGGGCAAACTCATCATTTTGCCACCTCATAAATTAAATATTATTTAAACAATTTTTAATTTTTATAAAATATTTATGTTGAAATTACTTTTGTACAATTTTTCCTGAAAATTATTCCCCATGTTAAGTCGTATCAAAATTATCAATATCACCATAAATTAATATAAACTAATGTAAATTTTAGAAAACTATGGATATTAATATAATATTATGATTACTTTTAAAACATAACATAACATATAAGTACCATATATTTTTTTTTATTAAGATGCAAATCTGTACTATTTAGCAAGGCTGGGCAAGTTAATGATTTTTTTTTAACTGGTTAAGTTAAGTAATTTTAAAATAATAAAGCTAAGTTAAGTTAAAAGTTACTCGTATTTTTTTTCATTAACTAGTTGAGTTAAACGTTAACTTTGAAAAAAAAGTAAATTAACTTAATTTAATGATTTTAAAGATTTTCTAATTTACAACATAAAAAATTTCAGACACATAATAATATTTATTACATAGTTTTTTATTAAACCCAAGAAAATTACTGGGGAAATTTAAAATGATATATCAAAATATTAATTAGCTATCAAAAAAACCTACTTTTCTAAAATCATTCAAAAATTTGCATTATTCTTTGGATGGTTTTTAACTTAATTTAAATATTTTTGAATACAATTAACTTAAGTTAACGTGTTAATTTAAAAAAAAGTAATTATAGTTAATAACTTAATTAAAATTAACTTAACGTTTTAACTTAATTTTAACTTTTAATTCGTTAATGTTCAGCCTTGCTATTTAGCACAATAAGTGTAGTGTATGTGGTGATTGAACAAAAATACAATGAAAATAGGAGTAAGAAACCTTAGAAACCACCCATTAGTGGCATATAACTGGAAAATTATTTAAATATATATTATAAAAGTATAGGAGTGTAAGATGTTATCATTAAAATTTTGGTGGAATTAATATGTATTAGGTAAGTAGAATATGAGAAGATTTTTAAATGGGTCAATAAATTTTGTTTAATTTTTGCCCCCCCCCCCCATAATAAAAGCCAAGTGACGCCTATACTGCATAAAGCTATAATTTCTACTTTAAATCGTACATTTATTGATAAGTATTATTAATATGATTATGCTTGGTAAATAAATATATACATTGGATTGTACGTTTATATAAAATCAGATTGATTTTTAACCTATACCTTGTTTATTATAATTCTTTATTCTTGTTAGTGATAAGACATATTACAATAATATAATATCTATAGGAGTTTGTTATAACTTAAAATATTTATTTTTATGTCCTTAGTAAGAACTTTGTGTTTTTTTAATATTATGTACATTTTTATCAAATTATTTTTAAATTGATACACTACAACTATTTGTATTTAGTATTCATATGTTAGTTATAATATTGGCTTTTTTTTCAGAAAATGATATGTTTTATCTAATTATTTAATATACATATTTTATTATAGATACATAAATTATAATCTTGAATATCTAATAATATGTTGTTTATTTTTATTACCATAGGTATCTAAATAAAATACCAATATTTAACAATTATACTGTGTATTTAATTATTTATTATAATACTTCCTTTTAAAAAAAACTGGGATCTATAGACTCAATTAAATATTGAATTATGTTTTCTATCCATATATTATGAAATTATTTAAACATGTTTATATACATACTATATGCCAATGGGAAAATCAGCTTTATAAGATCTGTTATATTTCCAATGGAATAAGTAGCATTTGACAAACATATTAAAAGGTACAAAACTTATACTATTTAGACTTGTAAATATTAGAATGCAAATTG
>VUJU01001327.1:0-13223 GCA_009835225.1 Aphis craccivora | reverse complement strand
AAATAAAATATACAATGATCAAGTATCAACGGTAACATACATATAACGTTTGATGGAAACATATATACGATATTTCATAGAAACATACATACGGCGATTAAAGGTGACGTTTCGGTAACGTTTCGGAAAAACATATATGGTATGATAAAAGGAAACATAAAGATAACGTTTTTTGAGTGTACAATTGTTACGGTCATTACTCATTAGCAAGCACAGGGACGTTACCGTAACGCCAATGCAACGCATATTGTGATGTTACATGTCCCAACGAAATGTCCTAGGAACATCAATGGAATGTAAAATTGCACAGTGGGTGATGGTAATAAATATAATAATATAGTAAGTAAAGACAATTTCTGGGCCTTACCCAAAAAATAATATAATACGCTACTGACGCGTGAGTGTGAAAGCTTACCGATACCAGTTTAGGTGGTCTAGTGATATTTATATTATACTACACGCATGTCTCGTCTGTCCTGTGGGTCTCATTATATTTCAAATTGCAAAACGGATGACCTTAAACTGGTCTCGTCGTCACGTTAGTTTTTACTAATTAAAACGGATAAAAATGTAAAACAATGCTTATTACCACGCAAATATACCGTTATAATAATTTATTATTGTGCGCATGAATCATGTGTTTTGTATAAGATTCAAACCATTAAGCCATTTAAACCATTTAACCATTAGCATAGCATAACTGTGCCTAAGGCTTTCAACTAACGACAGTAGTTTAATTATCGTGCGTTTGAAAAATCCTTAATATACGGACAATCAATTATAAAAGTGAACTTAATGTGTTTAAATATTTAGTTTAATCTATATTATCACTAAATAACCGTCAAAAGTGCCTTCAATAACTTACTAATCCCACGACAAAAATATATAAATATTATCGATGGGGACGATGGAGTATTGTATTATTATTAATTATCTTGAAATTAAATGGGGAAATACAGTATAGATACTTAACAATACATAATGTAATATAATTTAGAGTTTTTTTTTGTCTTACTGAGTTTAAAATTAAAGTTAATAAATTAGATATTCTTTTATAACACATAGGTACTAGAATTATTTTACATTAAAGGAGTATATTAATTCAATATAATTAATTAAAATTGTTTTTGGTGTAAAAATTGTTCTAAAATTTAACCTAACCATTAATTGAAAAAAAAAATGTACAATATATTTCCAATATTTATAGACATCGAAAGGTAGGTATACATAGTATATTAGTGTAATTTTACTTGTAAGATTCTTATATCCCGACAAAGAATAAATATAGGGTTTAATTAAAATTTTTTTCGAACAGAGAAATACTTTAATTCTTGCATATTTTATAAATAGTTGAACGTTTAGAATCATATTTTCCTAGGAACTACGAATTGTTTTAATCCTATAGATTCTTGCATGAGTATCATTCGTATATTGCTGGATATATTTTTTATTCTAGTTGGTAAAATTTAAACTCACTACTCAGTGTTCCTGGGAAAATCATTTTATTAACTTAATACATTAGTTTGTTTTTTTATTGACAAAACTTAATATTTTAAAGTTTTATTTCTTTTTTCAAACGACAACTCAATATTTTTTTATTTACTATTCTACAGCCAAATATAATAAAATATCTGCTGATTGAGCCAATTTATAAATATGTAATATTGAATCAATAGTTCGACAAATAAGTTTACCTTATAAAAATATACTCAAAGCTTAAGAGAGCGAAAAAAGATTTCTCTGGTATAAGAGATGTGGCAAATAATGTTTAATATATGATAATATATAAAGTATGTGTATATAGGGAATTCCGTAATAAAAAAAGGATTTTTTTTCGAAATATCAAAGGTTTTTGATTTGTCAAAGTTCTGCAAATAAAATTATAGCATGGAATATTTATACGAACTAAATAACGTTTAAATCGAAAGTGGATTTTAAAGGACCCATTCTGTTGATGAAAATGTATGGAGGCCATTCAAATTCAACTTAGTCAACAACGAGAATATAAATTATTAACCTAACCTGCTACACACCAATATAATATATTTCTGAAATTTTACTATTGTTTGTGTGCATATGTAGGTATTCTATAAATAGTGTATTAATATAAAAAATAGAATTACATAGAAAAGTATTATTTTCTCATATGTTTAACCGTTTCTATTAGGATTCCTCAACATTTAATGAGTATATAGTTAAAGTCAAAGATATTAGATTATTAGTAAAATAATTTACTAATGGATCTAAATAAAGTACTTTTAAATAATAATTTTTTTAATACACTTTTTTTTTACTTTGTGACGGTGTTAGGTACATTCTTTTTGATTTTGACGAAAAGTACATGGTATTTTTGAAAAATATACATATTATAGTTTTTAAATGCGTTTGTAGTGTATATGCTAGGTAATATTTAAACTCTGAACAATGTGTCCATAATGTCATTGTTGTACAAAAATGTATCAGTTACATTCAGGCACAATACAAACATCTGCCAGATATGTGGGTATGTACTATATGTTGTTATAAAGAGTTTACATGTGGTCGAGTTGGTCACAATATAGCATCTGTGGAAGGCTGGAAAATATAAAAAAGCCAAGGATACAAGCCGAGGATACAACCTATAGACCAGGAGGGTCATCGAGTTAATCTGCAGCTGTATTTATATAATACAGTCATAGAGTTACATGCCCTGACTCCTGAACAGATGTTTGCAACAAGCATACTAGAAAACAACGGTTAAGTAGACCTTAAAATTTTATTTATAATATTACTGCACTAAATGTATAATATTTTTCAAAAATATTTAAATGTTTGAACCGATTGTGAACCGCAACTATCAGTACGGTACTACGGTCAACGCTTTAATTATCTAGACTCTAGAGGTACATCCAATGACGTATTTAGGAGAAATATTGGTACGTAGGCTTTAAATGGCATTAATTTTTTTTTCCTTTTAAATTGATATTATTACAGTCTAGAGTTAGCGCTAAAAACTGTGTTGTGTTTTAAGTCTCTATGAACACGATTTCTAATTACAATAAAATAACTAAATCGTTACTTTATGTGGAGCTAAATATAACTTTTTTTCAAATTTGAAGTCTATAAAAAAATTGTTCATACATACATATTTAAAATTTAATTATTAGGTATTAAAGAATAATAAAAAAAAATTATAACTGAAATAAAATAATTTTAGTATTTTCACGGTTTTAACTAATTTCACAAAAATTATGATATATTATATTATATTTTATATTTTTTTGAGAAAAAAAGAACATATCAAGAACCACCTAACAAATCGTTAATTATTGCTTTACTCTCAAACAAAATTTATATCAAATAAAAATAGAAAAACTCCAACAGCATTTAAAGTAGCAGATGTCTATAAATAAAACAAAGGTATACTTAAAATATTTAAAAAATATATATTATAGCTGGAAACTGATAAAAATTTGTAGAACAATTCAACTCCTTTACAGCTATTAAGTTTTGAATAATTTTATTGTACTTTCAATCAAAAAACAACATTAGTTTTGTTAAAAACTGGATATGGATAAAAATGAATATTTTTCCATTAACTTTAAAAATGTTTAGACATATTTGAGTTGTTTAATTTTTTTTATCTTTGACCCCCAGAGTATAAACTATATCACATTTGATACAGTTTTTTAAAAACGATAAATTATTTTATATTTCACATGCGTATCTACAAAAAAACAAACATAATTTTGTTTTTCTTATTGATTAATTAACTTAGCTACCTACTTATACATAATATTTAAGAAGTAATTGATAATTATTAATTGGATCTCATACGAAATTTATAATATTATTATGTAAACAACATTTCCAAGAAAAATACCAATTAAAAATTTAAATCAATTCTTTGAATATTTTTTATAATGCGATTATTTTATGAATGTTCATAATAATTATCGGACATACTAATAAGTATAGTTATAATTTATTGTACCTAACTATATTCCATTATGACGTAAGTCCCACAAAAATATATTAATAGGTATATACATATATAATATATATTTTGTTAAAACGTTTCTACAAATTTAATTGCATAAAATATTTCTATTAATTTATTATTTGTAACAAGCTTCTCAGATACTTTTATGAAAATACAAAAAGAACTCCATTAAATATTAAATTATTAAATTGAAAAATATTCCTTATTTATACAGAAAATTATTATGAGTCAAAAATGAAATAAATAACCAATTTCATAATGTAGAAACATAATACAATTCAATATATGTTTAAATTAAAATTAATAAAATGGCATGAATGAAGTTTTTGATTTAATTAAATGTGTAAACAATTACTTCCACATTATTATAGAGAACAATAATACATTAAACGACTGGACTTATAGTCACTATCTATAATAAATTGGAATTCTAAACTTAAAAGTGTGTATAAGTACAATTATAAAGTCTAAAATGTAACATAACAAAATATAATATTTCATATGTGTTGTATCTGTAAAGAACCATGATGTTTCAAGATATTATGAATATAAATTAAACAATTATGAAATCAAACATAAATATAGCATAGGTAACAGTAAGAAACCATGCGAATATCAGGTAACTAGTGGATTATTAGTTTTCTAAATGATAATATATATTATATATTATATTAGAATTTAGAATTAAAGAACGTATAAAGATGAACAAATTAAAATTAAAAAAACAAATATGAATTATTACATGAAATAAGTATGCATTTATTATACTTATCAAATACCATAATATATTATATTATATAATAAACCAATAATTCACTCAAAATAACACAATATAATACTATGAATTCCAAAAGTTATTATTGAAAAAAAAAATATTTATTTTTAACCAAACATTGTAATAATATATAGTGATTATTGACTAACGAAAATCATGACGAATGGCCATAATGGCAATATAATATAATGTGTTGAGCGTGAGAACGCAAACCCGGGGTTGGTTTAACAACTACAGAATACCCAAACAGTCAATTCGACATAACAGACAATGGGGTGTATTTTGTTTATCCTCCTCCGTGACACAAATAAATGATTTTAACTTTTTTTCAAATATTTATAATATATTTCGTATGACAAGTATTTTATTTTTTATTTAATATTAGTTATTCGACTGAGTCGAGAAAACATACAGGAATTGATATAATATATTATTAATGTCTTACACAATATGAAGAATATATTTTATTATCCTGTAAAATGATTTTAAATATTTTTCATATGCCATACGTGATAAGATAAAGAAAAATTGAGTTTTACCATCAACGAAAACTGAACAGTACTTTGGGTCTTGTAGGTGCTTATCTAACCAAACTTGTGTTTACAATGTTTACGTTAACCGATTTATCAATATGACATATCTTCGACAATCGGACAATCGTATAGGTAGGTATACAATTCCAAGAAAAATGTAAGTGAAAAAAGGACAGGGGTTGGTAGAATAGCATCCGATCACATTCCAACAAGTGTAGGCAGATGCAGACTGATGCTTTAGTGTGGTGTACTGCTGTTAGTCGTTATATACAATAGGCTGATTCAATATGTCAGACATCGGAGGGTAACATTTATTTATTTTATTTTATATTATTATTATTATATTATATTTTATTTTATTTATTTGTAATTTTCATACGGCAAAAAAAAAAAAAAAAATTATAAAATTAGTGGATTTTGTATAATTATTTATTGAATAGTTGGTGTAGTATATTAATGGTACTTATTTAATTTGTATGTTCAAACAAATTAATTTTCTTCTAGAAGTGTTGTAAGTATATTAAGAGTGCATGCATTTAATAAAAAATATTATACTCTATAATAAGTCTATCACAGCTGTAGACGCATTTTATCGCTCTCCGTAGTTAACAAGTTAATAGGATATTTTAACGTTGTCGTTACTTAATGTTTGAGTTTTTATTTGTATGCTCAACTCAGCAATTAAGTATGCCGTCCAAGATTTTCATTTTGTAATAACACGGTGTTTACAAACAGGTAGGTCATTATTCATTTAGGCATGCTGCGTTCTGGAGTTTGACCATAACATTTATGATCGTCAATATTTATTTAATTAACAAAGTACACGAGAATTCCACTGACAAAATCAGTTACTCGATCATCACATTTACACATTATAATATATAAATAGGCATACCTTCTATTTCAAAATTGATTACAACCATATATTACACGATTTTATATTAAACTTGGAACCGATTGAGTCGTATACGTTTCTATAACTATAGCAGTCGTATCACGCGCACCATAATATCATTAAAAATTTCTTATTGAGGGTGCAAGTCATTAGTATTTAAATTAGTTTTAGGGCTTATATATTACTAACGTAAATAAGATCCCTTTTGTACATCAATGTTGTCCAAATGTCCGTCCTTTCTACATCGCTTATTACTATCGTGACTTGGGGAGGGACGGTTGTCGAATTTACCTGGGCAAGAGCCTAAGGACGCAATTTCAATACAATTTCAAAAGTATAGAGCTGAATTTTGCATGCCTGCTCAATCTGATTCATAGTAGTCAAGTACGTTGGTCCAACGCGGTCACAGTGACGCTTTGGTGTGGAAGTAGGACGGAGATAGAAATGTTTCAAGCATAATACGTGTTCTTGAAGCGTGAATAATTATCAGAATAATTGAGTGTAATTTGGGATTTAGATATATTTATGTCTGTAGAAATAAATTAACAGAACAGTTCACGTACAATAAAGGAAAATCATTTGTATTGATAACGATTTTATGCCAGCTCAATTATATCAAATGATATGGGCTAGGCCGAACTCGAAAGAAATTTTAGTGAGAGGGGTATATTAACTAAAGCATCACGTAGGTATTCAACCTTTTTGAACAAAAGTCCACTTATTTTATTATAGTTTCAAGTGGGTGGCATCACACGTAGTAAAATTGTATAAACGTCAAATACATGCAGTGTTATTGTCATGTACCTATTATATACTTCATTTTATTGATAAATAGATATAAACACAAAACTAGATAAATATAGGTAAAATATAGTTTCCATAAATCAGTTTTAAAATGTTAGTTTTTTTTTCAGAAAATCAACAATAATTAATAATAGACGAGTAGGTACATATCTATTGTATGATTCGACTGTCGAAGTTAAACATACTATGTGGTACACTTTTAATAAGTACCTACTAAGAAAGGCATATCGTGGATTTTATTAAAAAGACCGAGAGTTGAAGATTCCTGAATAAAATGTAAATTTGTATTGCAATTTATATAACAACTATAGGTAATATAGGTATATCTTTACCATAGTTATAAAGGAATAAGAAACTTCACAGCCCAGACATAAACTGTTGTTATTATATTAGAAACCATATGTGACATAAAAATATGCACTGTCGTATACGAAATACGTTTTTATATAATATTTGTATTTAATTTTCTGGATTTGCGAGGCTCGCAATAAAACCGTTGGGTTCAAAACATAAACGCCGAAAGCCTGCAACTGCTAAATAAGTAATAACATTTAAGTGTAAATAATAATTATAAACCATATTTTTGGTCGTTCTGAAAACGTTTTTATTAATATTTTGTGCACGAAGGAACGAAGGACTTATCATATAGAAATATATTATATACGATGTAATGGTAAATGGGTGAGTTAAGGCGATGGAGTTGATACTTAATTGTATGTGCAGTGAGGTGGCGGGCTGGAGGCATTGGCCGGCAATGAAAATATACGGCTTTATCAACACAAACAACCGAGTATAGGGTGAAATTCTATAATAATAATAATAATAAATAAATAAATAAATAAATAAATTGCAACAAAATATATAAAAGGAAAAAACTAACTCCCGAGATTTATACAGAGAAAAAAACTGTTTTCGTGAACAGAATATATATTAATTCATTATTGGCGGGTATGATAGGTATGACCTTAGCGTCAAATATAACCATACGAACTCAAAAGGTGTCAGTGATAACTGGAAATATATAAAATAATATTATATGTATTCCTGTTAAATAAATATATATTATAACTTGGGTGTGATTATGAAGGTAAAAAACAACTAATACATTTATAATGCAATTTAAACATGCACAATGCATTTATACTTTAAAGATAACTGCAATATGCCCTTATAATGAAGAATTGAAATATTAATATTCATCTTAAAACGTATTGATATTTTATTCATTACTTACAGTCGGATTATTTAAAATTAAATGTATATAAATTTATATACGTACATAGATAAAAACAAAATGATTTAACTTTATACCTAACTATAAAAGTAATTAATATATATTTTGATAAAATATGAAAAATTACGAAATTATTATTATCGTTATTTTAATAACCAAACATGTAAGGTTTATTCGATTTATTGCCCTAAAAGCATCAACAGAAAGTTATAGTACCACAAAATAAACTTTATGAATTCAAAGTCAAGTTATTAGTCGGGTTTGAATAATTCAAGTATTATAACGTCATTCTGGTAATAACGTGGAATTTATAATTCAGAAGACCGTGACACCGAGTACTGATCGTTATCAACTAAGTCAATGTTACTACTCGTTGGGTTCGAGTTCATCTTTTCACATTAATAATAAGAAAAAAAGCGAAACCATTACATTTTCCCGATTCCCCGTTCTACTAAGGTTCACTTGGAATATAAAATATATAATAATTAATTTTTATATTTCTTTATAAATGAAAACAACTAACATTTTTGTACTTTGTCTCATTAACGTTTTCCCCCCGGAGATATTGGTTTAAAAATACAACGCGTAAACTTTAATAAATAAATTAATAATAAATCGATGACATTTTCACCAATCAACGGTCACCGTAGAGGTCTAGCAAGATACGCTATAGTATTGAATTGATTCACGTTGATTTTTATTTTTATTCAGTAAAAATTGTGTCGTTTGTTATTATTTTTGTGTCTGATAATTGTGTAAATTAATAATAATCATATACATACTGTATAACATGATCCTCCGTGAAATAATTCTAAGCCTGCTCCTGGGACATATTCAGGACAGGATTAAGTTTTCGAGAAGCCCAAGGGTTGAAACCTGATAGTGGGTCTCTATTATCAATTAAAAATAAATACAGTCCTACAGTTCTTTTGAATATTATAATTTATAACATTTGTGCATAGGTAACCTACCTTCCGTTAACTGTTATTTGTTTATAAACAATTTAACCGTTATTTATTGAACTTAAAGAAAAACACTCAAATCTAAAATGTTGACTAAAATTAAAATATAACAACATAAATAATATACACTTATACAGAATAAAGCCTACAAATATGCTTTCTCTCTCTCTCTCTCTCTCTATATATATATACCACTATATAATATGAAATTAATTAAAACTAATAACTAACACAAAACATTATTACACTTAAATCGTTATTCGAACAATCTTTCGAGTAATTGTATTTAGGTTTTTATAAGCATTTTAAATGATTTATTTGGTAATAATAATTTTATAAAATTGTTAGTAAATAAGAAACTCGAATTGATATTTTAGGTTTACGATATTATGATGGCTCCCCCTCACATCCCAAGAGCCCGGTTACGAGCTCCTCCCCTTTAATTCGAGCCATAAGCAATAACGGCGCAACAATTTTGGTGGCGTCGGCGTCCACCGAATCGTACTCCCCTACATCTCAAAGGTCCGTGGTCCTACCCTACCGCCACGGGGCGCACGCACAATCACGCGTATACATGCGCCGGCGCATGCATATTCCTCGAGAGCGCCTTGATATTGTGATGTTGTTATTATTCTCGCTTATCGGTTTCGTCCGCCGTTATCGCTGCTTGTCCGCTATTTCGAAACTCTCCTTTCCGCGGAAACATCGCATAACACGACCAACACGATTCACATTATTTATTAATAATTTCGGATAGCATTTAATACTATATGGATATATACAAATTAAACATAATAATAATAATAATATTATTAATTATTATTATTATTACTTATTGTATTACAGTTTTTTTTGAAGCTCTGTTTCGGGGCAACCGTTATACTCAATGATTGATATAGTTTTTGTCGGTGTTGTTCGCTTTCAATTTTTCTTTTTCTCGCGTCGTCCAATAGTGTTGCAAAACCATATGTACGTAGTTCGTATCTCGATATTGCCTCAATACGTTTATGATCCGACAAACAGGAGATTGAACGAAAATGGTGGACACCTGTCACGATGGTACTTTATAATGTACCTATAATTATAATATTATAATCACCTGCAAAATATCAAAAAAGATCTCCGCGATAAACATTCCGATAAGATCACTCTTTTCGTAAGTACCCGTGTGGCCATGTACCTAATAATATTCATTGTTGATAACCGCGTAATCATTATTATTATTATTTAAGTACTACTGTTAACAATACCTAATATTAACTTTTATCGTTTATTTTAGCTCTACGAGCGACCAAAGGATCAAAATGAAGAAGACTAATCATGCTAACGTGTTTCCATTAGGATTCGATCACACTAGTAGTGGCTCTGGTAAGTAAACTGTTTTGGTTACAATACAGTTTAGTAGACACCTATAGGTAACTCAAAGTTCAAAGGTGAAAAAATTCGAGTTAAAAAAATTCTAAGGTCAGCATTAACCAGAATTTTTATAATCGATATATTGAGAATTTTGCGATATCAAAAGTTTGATTTATTGAAAGTCAATGGCGTATATATGAATTAAATCTAAGTGATATGTCGTAATATAATAATTTACTAATATATAATATTAGTATTTCCTTGAACAATTTTGTTCCCTAGCTTGAATTTAGCTCTATCTCAAATTGAAACTACCGATATCTTATAATATTAAATATTAAAAAAAAAAAAAATGTATGAAAAATAATTGGTGCTACTACTTTTATCCCAAATTATAACAAGTAACTTGCGTTCAAACTGTTCGGATGAAAATTACTTTTCAATAAATTATTACCAGAGGTAAGTTGCGTCCAAGCGGTTAGGAACTTAGAACCCAACTCACCTGTCGTATTTATTAATTATTGTGTTAATTGTGTCCCGAATGATAATTTCATAACGATATAATTTTATAGTTTTTTATAGTTGGTATATTTACATAGGAAAAAACATGTAGGTATAGGTACTTAAAATGTTATGTAATAATTATAATATTGTATTAAATATTTTCTACATGTTCACTAATTTCAATGCTATACCTATGTAGATTATTCGAAAATAAAACATGGGTTTATTAATAGTGTTCTATAATTTTTAAAAATGCGATTGTAAAAATGTATGTCCTACATTAGTTATAAATAACATACTATTAATTTCTTTGTAGTTAAATTTGGAAATATGAATTTTAATACATTTTATTTTTTTATTTTACTTTTTTTATCATTCTTATAATATATATATATATATATTTTTTTTTAATCGAACTATTCATAACAATATACCTAGTAGTTAAAATTTTGAGTTGAAAGTTCAAAGATTTTTTATTTATATAATTAGACATATTATATAAGTCTATATAAGAATTTGTTTCTTTATCGAGTAATAAAAAGAATGCTCAAGGTCTGTAATAATCTTTTTAAACCCGTGTATAATGAGCATTTAACAAAAAAGTTTCAATTTCAAAAAGTAATTAAGTGACTGTACTCATAAATACACTTTAATGAATTGACTAATATAAATGTTTTTTCGGTTGAAAATGAAATAATATTCTTTTCAGAATTTTTTTTCCAAACAAAATTTTTGTAAACGAAATTATCGTTTGGGATGCAAATAACCGTCATTAAATATGAGAGGTAAGTTGCATCTAAGCATGTGGGACACAACTTGCCTGCTGTAATATTGCAAATTCTTATTCATAATTTTACTGGACGCGAGTAACATGCAGCCAATGAAATGTATTTTAAAATGATTCTAAAAACAAGTCCTCGGAAAATTCTGTAGTAATATTTGTTATGATTTTCTGAAGATAATGTTTACTTGTCATAGTAGGTCCCTTTGTACAGTCGTGCATTAAGAGTGTGAAACGTAGGCACTTACAACAGTTAGACAGGTACACAGAGGCGGTTATAAGGGGGGATAGGTGGTTCGCTCCCCCCTCGGTCTCTTCCTTGATCATATTTTACGTTTTAACCGGGGATAGTAGGTACCTATATTATATTAGTCCATGTGTTTTTCTGTTGTCTATGAACTATGATTAGAATATGCGATAAACACACTGATTAACTTGGTATAGAAATCAGTGGATACAGTGGATAGGGCTATTTTATGTTACCAAGAATTAAATTTAAGGGCACAAAATTGTTTTTCTCGCTTCGCTCACTCTACATTTATAAAACAAGTATATATTCCAATATTAATATACTATATATATAATAATATTAATGTAGATAATATTATTATACGCTTTGCCTTGCCAAACAAAAGAAAGGCATATGATTTTATTATAATTAGGTATTATAAAATAAAAGTCAATACATACATGGTACATCATTTATATCTTTTTTTAATACATTAATATTATAAATATAAAAACATTATATAACTATAATTCATATTATGTACATTTTATATTATAAGTATATTAATATATACCATTATATCTACTATTTATAATAATGCTCTGGGGGGTTCCCCATTTTCTCCCTCCCCTTGAACATCATGTATAACCGCCACTGCAGGTACAACTCTAGATTGCAGAATAACGACACTTCGTGTTATTTTATACATAAAGTATACATATAATATAAACAAGTCTGAAGTCATGACCAATTTTATTAAACATATTATTAAATAATAAAGAAGATATCAGTATACTGTATAATATTATACAGTGAATATATTTCCGCGATATCGAAGTTACCTAATGAAATTATCGTTTGTGTTTATCGTTGAAATGCATTTCACTAACATGACCGATTATCAATCTTTAACAATTTGCTTCTTTTTTCTACGACTACTTTGGGTCTGTTTTTCAGCCTCCTATTAACATGGGGGAAATACGTTTGGGCGCATTTACCCAAAACAGAACACTTTTGGGCGTAAATCCATAACACGTTTGGGCGTAATATTTTCCTTTATTATAGTACGTTTGGGCGCATTTATTTCTTTGCATATATTAACATATTTTATTAAATCTAAGCCTATTAGCGTTACCCAGAAGACACCGCGAGGAGGTTGGCTCAATAG